>JAPDFK010000281.1:0-63559 GCA_027569635.1 Lasiosphaeriaceae sp. G1095 | reverse complement strand
CATCTGCAATAATAATATTAAAATTTACATATATAAACATTCTCACCAATATATATTATTAGTTAAAAAGGTATATTCATCATTATATTACAATTATTATATATTACTATATAAAGCTTAAAATAAAAATAATTATTATTAATAATCTCTCTAATATTTTAAGTGAATAATATATATAAGCTTTATAATATAAAGGAAATTATAATTTTTAAAATTAAAAAGAATAAAATACTATTAATAGCTTATAAAAAAAATAAATAAACGTTTAAATATAAACCTTAAAATTTTAACTAATATACAAAAGCATTTAAAATTTGTAAGTGCTTTTAAACATAACAAAGACTAAGCATATTCAAATAACAATAAGTGCCTAAAAGCAGCATAGAGCCTATAAGCTTAGTTTGTCAATAATAGGTAGTCTTAAATAAGTAGAGGTAGGATAACTATATTAATAATAAAGGCTAAAAAGGAGATTGTAAAGTATAAGTGTGGGAATAATGGCCCTTTAAGGGGCATGGAGCATTGAGAAGGTAAAAGGGGTAGCCATCACGTGACTACAGGGACCACAGGGACCCACATAAATCAGCCACATTAAAAGGCTTCCTGTTAACCTAGTTAGGATCCTTCTTTTTACGAAGAACAAAATAGATCAATACAACTACCACACAACCTACTGGCTACTACTACGTGGCTAACCAAACCACCTATTGCAATAATTGTTAACTAATATAATTAACCCTGTTAATTCAATATTAATTAGCAGTTAACTTAACATAGTTCGACTATAAAGTAGCAAAGATTTAATAGCAGCAACGACTATAATTTACTACTAAGTAATTACAATCGTTAGACAAAAAGCAGTATGTATTTCAATACGGGAAAAGCACTACCTATATATAAAAAGCCCTAATAGCATTGCAATAGCGCGCGTAAGCAAGCTTCTTCTAAGTACGTAAAACCCTTAAGGGAAATAGCAAAATGAAAGCTTTAAGGGCAATCAAAGAAAAAATATACCTCGCTATAATCAATTACTTGCATCCATTACACATTTTAATTAAAGCGATTGTAACTACAATTATAGCCTTACAACCTCTCAATTACCATAAAAAACCCCTCTATCTACCTAACTTTTCTATTAACCTACCTCTTTATTATTATATTCATATAAAATAAAAACATCCTAATATAAAGACAATATAGTAGCTTTACGCAACAACCCTAAAATCGCTAGCATTATGGACTTTACTTAGGAAAGTAAAAACTTCAACTTTAATAATGAGAACTAGCGCAAACTAAAGCACCTAAATACTTATTTAATTAATTATTTTAATATTTATAAAAATAACGAACTTACTAATAAAATGCTTTTTATTTAATTTAAAGAAGACTTTTAAAATTAGAATAAGAATATTTTTAAAGATTTTAATAAAACTTTTTATATAATTTTTAAGTATTTCCTTAATAATTATAATATTTATTTTAATAATAATAATATTATTTTAGCTTAGTTTTATAATTTAATAAACGCTAACAAATTCTTTAAATAGCTAAAGTAAAAGCTTAGCAAATATATTATTATATAAAAAGATAAGTTTAAATTATACTATAATTTAAGCACTATTAAAAATAAAAATAAAAAAAGCAAAAGAAAAAAAAAAGATATTATTAATAATAATAACGGCGATCTTTTAACAATTTAGCTTAAAACCCCTAAGACCCCTAAAATCGAAATCCTAAAAATCTTAAACATTATACTTAAGCGTAGCATAAAAATCTTTATAACTAACATTATAGCAAAAGTTCTAACTAATTTAAATAAGCTATATAATAATAATAAAAAATTTAGTAGCAAACTTTATAATATATTAAATACAAAAATTAAGATTTTCTAAAACCTCTATAAAAAAGTAAAAGTTTTATAAAATATATATTATAAAGTATATTTAACTATATTAAAAAATAAAGTAAAGTAATTCTATTATAATTATATTATTAAAAAGGGCTTCTTTTTTAATTAAATAGTATAATAAACTAAATAATTCTTTTATATAATTAAAAACTAATAGTTTTATTTGCAAAAATAGTAATCCATTACCTTCCAATAAGTTATAACAACTGATCTAAATAAAACCCTATTAAAGAACTTTAAAATTGTAATTATATAGCTATAAAAAATTCACAAGGGATTATTAAATAATTACTAAAACAACTACAACCTTATAAAGCAGTTAATTAATACCTACTAGAGCATTAAAGCCTACATACCAGTTATTATTAAGCTAGCAACCACCTTCAAAAGCGTTACCTCTAACTTGCAAAATATAGTCAATATCTACTTATAATACTATAAATAGATCCCTAGATAGTACTATACTGCTTAGAATTCCTATTATTACAACCCCAATAATAATAACGGAAACAAATAATATTAAGTTAACTAACAGTATAAAAGCAGCAACTAATTTAGCGGTAAAAATAATAACTAAAGAAACTACTATAACAGCAGCGGCTTCCAGCAACTATTCAAACCTCTTAGCGGTAATAACAATTATAATAGCAATAACATTAAAAAGTGCTTTATATACAAAAAATAAAGCTATTAGTTTACAAAGCACCTAATTTTTAAACGCTAACTAAAGCAATAATAATAAAAGCGCTATATATAAAAATATAATAGTAAAAATAACAATTTTATAGTATTTTTAATTAATTATAAAAGTATTAATATTAGCAGCTTTAAAGCTAAAACTAAAACTAACATTAATAAATTTAATATTTAATATAGCTAATAAAAATTAAGCTTAAATATACTATTTAAAAGCTTTTATATATTCTATTATATAATTAATAAAAATATAACTACTATTATTTTAAATAACTAAATAACTATTTATATTATTATAAAAGTTAACATTTTTAAATAACAAACTTCTAACAAACTTACACACATTTTCCATTTCAAAAACTATTATAATACAAAAATTTTCTAAAAAATTATACCTAATATAAAAGCAGCTAAAATATTAATAGCTAATAAAAGTTAAATTTAAATACTATAAAAGAAAATCCTAAACACAAAAATTAACTTTTTAATAACTAATAACTACTAAGTGCAATTTAGTAATAACCCTAAAAGTGTTTCTTTTAGCACTATTGCTATAAAAATCCTATTCAGTATTTTTAACTTCTAAGTTATACAAGCGAACACCCTATTCCTACTCTACCTTTCAAATATAAATAAGCATAGCGTTTACTTTAATAATATCTTCAATATTATTATATATAAAGAAAAAGGCTACCTAATTATTCGTAAATAAAGTTATTTATTCCTTTTACTAAACGAACCCAAAAAAACTATAATTTAGTATAATATAATAAAAACTAAGTTACGCTAACTATACTAGCAATTTAACTACCTTTTAATTAAGCGCTTATATAAAGTATTTACTTACACTAGCTATAACGAGCTTAACTAAAATATTATAAAAAAGATTATAAAGTTCTATTACTAATATTAAATGCATAGCAGCCTACTTAGCTAATTCCAATTTATAATTTATAATAATATTAATTTTAATTACTAAATTCTTGCAAATATTATATATATTAGCGAAAAGCCTACTATTTATATTATTAACAAAATAATTACTTTTTAAGCAATACAATTCCTTTGTAATATAATAGCAAAAGCTATTTAAAATACTATTTAAGCTATATAAATTAATATATATATTAAACTACTTAATATTATCGTTACTAACGCTAGCATTAACTTTATAATAATAAAATTTTATAATAACGCTAAAACAATAGCAATTATTATTAAGGAAGTTTTTATTAAAGCTTACAACTTAATAAGCAAGCTAGAGCATTACTACGGACTACTACAACGTACATATAAAATCATTTCGGCAAACCTACAAAGTACTAGTACAACGCTAAACCAAGTTTTGCAAATAGCTATAAAAGCGATAAACAATACTACTAGCCTTAATAAACTAGTTCTTACATTACTTATTTTCAAAACCTATCCACGTATATCCTCTTTATTACTACCGTTACCGTTTATTAAAATACACGCAAATATTATATGCAAAGTAATAGCTAAAATACGAAAAGCTAAAGCTAAACGTTAAGTTAATAAAGCCCTTACTACCTAGAATAGTCCAAATACTTTTATAACCCTTAATTTTTTTAAAATAAAGTTAAAGTATAGCAGAAAGTATAAAAATGAACTAAACTACACATTCTACTCATACAAAACGGAAAAACCTATATACTTAAAATTAACAGAAAACCAACCAATTTCTAAATTATAACAATTAAGCTATACTACCAAAACAAAACTACAATTATTCCAAACACCAAAATTAATTACAACCTTAATTATACCCCTAACTATAATAATAACAATAACTAAGCACTACCAAAAAAAGTACCCCCAGCCCCAAAACAATATAGACAGCCTCCTAGCTTTAAGAATAAGCTTAAAATCTAGACCCCCAATATTAATATCACTATAATTAAAGAAGTTATTTTTATAATAGCGTATATAATAGCGAAAAAGCAAACTAATTATAACTTAATAATTCAATTTTAAAAAAAAGAAAAAATTATAATTGCAAATGAATTATTTAAGCAATTTAATAAAAAGGAAATTAACGCCTTTATTTCAAAAAGAGTATTTAAATTCGAATAGTACAACCCTAAGAAGTATAACAACATATACATTTTTAAGTTACGCTTAGTAAAAGAAATTAAAAGCAAGGCTACCAATATACCCTATAAGAAATTACACTTTATTATTCAAAATTACAATAATGAAAATAAAAAGGTAATCCTTACGCAAAGCCTAACAATTTAGCAGGCTAGTTAACGAATTATTGTTATTCTTGCACCCTTTTTTCTATTTTGAAAAATAAAATTATAGCTTTAAAATATTATATAAGCGTATATTTAATTAAAAACCCTACTATAGCGGATAATTTTAGCACAACTCCTTAAAGAAATCCGCCACTTACACCCTAAAGGAACAATTATAAAGGTTATTTAACTATTATATAGCATTACTAAAGCAAAAATACATTAGTAAATAATTTATTTTAAGCATTACTAGGAATAATTAAATATAACAATTTCTATTTATAACCTCTACTTGCTAATTATAGCGCTTAATTTAAAGTACTTTATAATAGTTAGTATATAAACTAACAATATAATTAAACTAAATAATATAAAATTTAAAGTACTAAAAAACAATAAATTTAAAGAAGCTAAGTTTATAGCTAAGCTAAAAGAATTACTAACTCCAAAAAACTTAATAATCTTTAATAACTACATTTTGGCTTATAACAGCAAAAACCTTACTTTACAACAAAAAAAGCAAAACAAAAAGCTTTAAAAAGTTACTACCCTTTAAAAATACATTAAACAGCGTGTGCGTAGCGCATACATTGCTTCTATCTACCAACCCAAAGTAGCATTCAACCTATCTACTATAGCATAATATAAAAAACCCCAAAAAAAAAACATTGCTAGAATAAACAAACAAATTTAATAGCAAATAAAAATTTTTAATTATAACCTTACTTTTATTCCAATAAATCTTTTAATAGTAAAGTTGTTTGTTTTTACTAACAGCTTATTTGCTAACAACAAAAACCTAAGCTTATAAATTAGCTTTACAATCTTTTTAGCAAACGAAAAGCTATATAATAACGAGTTTATAATAACTAGCAACCTAATTCATTAATCTTCTACCAAATGCAAGCAGGTTATTTGTAGCGTTCTAACTTCTAAGATTTACGCGATAGCTAATAGCGTTAATATAGCAATTGCTTTCAATACTACAATCAATATAATCCTAGCCAAATTGAATATCAAGAAGATTCTTATTATTATTTGCACTAACTTATTCTCCCTATACAAATGTTTTATAAAGCTTAAAACTACGAAAGAAAAGCGGTTTATAATTAACATTATAAGCCTACAGTAAGCGTACGAAAAATAGGAAATTTTTAAGGTCCGTTAGATCTATAAAAACAACAACCCGGCTAATACTATAACCAAAGCAAGACCAAACAAGGCATTACAAACCCTTATTAATACGAATACGATAACGATGCGCGTGCAGGGGTAGGTTAAGCGTAATTGTAAGGTTTATAATAATAACGACGAAGGCACAGCATAAAAGAGAGACTGCCAGTGTGGGAATAATGGCCCTTTAAGGGGCATAGAGCATTAAAAAAGTAAAAGGGGTAGCTATTACGTAATTATAAGGACTACAAGGACTTATATAGATTAGCCATATCAAAAGGCTTCCTATCAACCTAGTTAGGATCCTTCTTCTTACGAAGAACAAGATAGATTAATGCAACCACCACACAACCCACTGGCTACCACTACGTAGCTAACCAAACCACTTATCACAATAGTTGTTGACTAAAGTAATTGACCCTGTCAATCCAATAATAAGAAAAAGAGTAATATAATAAATATATAATAGTATAGTAAGCAAAATAAAAGTAAAATATTATTTTTAAACTTTTTAAAAAATAGTTATATAATTAGCTATATAAAAGGATATTTAAAAAAAGAAATAGTAAAAATAACTATAAAATAAGTTTGTAAATTTATTATATTATTTTAATAATTTTTAAATATTATTAATTTATTATTATTAATAAAATACTTTTAAAATAAGAAAAATATAAAATAAAAAGTTTATTAATAAGATATAATAAGAAATATAAACGTAATTTATAAAGTAATAATAAATAATAAATTAGTAAAATAATGCTAAAAAAGGGGAACCTTATTAAAACGTACTCAAAAAGGATTTTATAAAGTTTATTAGTGCTTAAAGCTAAAAGGCAAAAATAAACTATATTCTTTAGCCTTTCTTTATTTCTATTCTAAATTCTTTTTACTTTATTATACACCAATAGCATCTAGCCTCCTTCTACTTTATTTTAATCTATTATACTACTTTAAAAGATTATCATTTATTTATTTAAATTATTAAATATATAAAGTATTACATTCTTACTACTTAATAGCATAATATACACGTATAAATAATATAATATTATAAAAGCTATTTATAATAGTATTAACAAACTATAGCGGAAGCGCTACTATCGCTACTATTCAAACTAAAACAATAAGTAACTACTATAATAACTACATTAAATTATTAACATTAGCCTTTATAATAGCTTTTAAAGCTTTCGTATTATTAAAATAAATATTTTAACTAAATAAATAAACTTATAATTTTTAATTAAAATATTTCTATTAATATTATATTTATAAGTATAAATAAGCAATTCCAATAATATCTTTAAATATATCCTTTAAAATAAAATTCTCTTTTAAGTTCTTATAACTTTTTTATTCTTTATACTTAATGCTAAAAAGCTAAATAATACTAATACTATTTTTACTTAGCATTTAATAATTTTTAAAATATAATTAAAATAATAAAATATAATAAAGAAAAATATATAATATTTACTTTTACTTATTTAGAAGAAATATAGTTAAAAGAAATGCTTTTATAATATAAAATCTATAAAAATAAACTATTTAATAAGTATATTACTTTATAAAATTAATTTAATAACATTTATTTTACTTATATATTATTAAAGTATAAACAATTATATAAATAAAGAATACATTAGCATTTAAATTTAATAAAAAATTTAACTACTAGATATTTAAAATCTTAAATATTCTACTTAAAAATTAATATATAAACAAAATTATAAGAAATTAAAGCTAAGGTTATTTAAAAAACGCTATACAAATAGGAGTAAGGTTAAAAAAATAAGTGTCTTAAAATAAAAAAAGGCTTAATTATATTGGAATTAGCTAGCTTTAATATAAAGAAATAAATTTTTCATAAATCTATAAACTTCATACTAAAAAATTAGCTATAAAAATAAAATATATTTAGTATTTAGCAAATATAAATATATAAATAATTAAATATAATTATTATTTTATAACTAATATAAATAAATTAAATTTTTAGATAATGCTATTTATTTACTAATATTCTTAATTTTATTTAAACTTTATAACGAATTTCTATTATTAAAGAATAAAAGTTTAAATTTAATTCTTTTTACTTTTTTTTTATAATTTATTAATTTATAACATTAATAATTAATAATACAATATGAAGTTTTTTTTTTTATAATTTTAAAGAAATTCTTTTTATTATTAATAACACTTTTTTTAAATTAAATTAGCTTATTATTACTTTTATAATTTTAACTTTTAAATTTAATTAATTTAATATTTTTACTTTATATATTATAATAAATATAAATTTAAAAAAGCATTTAAAAAAATAATTTTAAATTATATATAAAAAAATACTATTTGTTTAAGAACGCTTTAATTATTATAAATACTTTTATACTAGTTTTACCCTTTGTTTTAAAAAAACCTTTTTATCACTTTTTAATAATAAAATTTAAATTAATTAAAAATGAATATGAAGAAAAATTATTATTATTTTTATTATTTATAAAGTTATTAATTGAAATATTTTTATAAATAAAACTAGCTTTAAATAAGGACTTATATTCTTTAATATAGCTTTTTATTATAATAAAGAAAGCTAATTAAAAGCTTATTTTATAAATAAGCTTTTATAATTATAAAGAATAATATACTAATATATGTAATTTAGCAATGTATTATTATTAGCTTTTATTAAAAATATTAAATATAATTATTTATTAAAAAGTAAAATAGTACTAGTTTAGCTTAAAAATTGCTTTTTACTAATAATACTATTATTATAGCTTTTTTATAAAACTTTAAATATAATTATATTTAATAATAATATTAAATATTTTAACTAATAATTTATAGCTTTTATAACGTTTAATCCTCTTTAAATGTTATTTTAAATATTATTATTTATATTATATATTTAAATAGTTTTATAATAATAATATTAAACTATATTAATAACCCTTTTACTAATTGCTTTACGTAATAGCTTACCTTTTTTATTATATTTTAAATATTATTATAAATTTTTAATAATAAGTAATATATATAAATATTTTTCACAATAAACTTTTTAACAAATTATAACTTAGCTAATTATATAATATATATATTATATTACCTTATTAATAATAAAGTATTTTATTAAATTATTTTATTTAATTTTAATAAATTGCTTACTATTTACTATTATAATTTATTAGATTGACAGTGTCAATCACGTTAGTCAACAACTATCATGATAAGTGGTTTGGTTAGCTACTTAGTGGTAGCCAGTGGTTTGTGTAGTAGTTGCATTAATCTATCTTATTTTTAGGAAGAAGAAGGATCCTAACTAGGTTAACAGCAAGCCTTTTAATATAACTGATCCATATAGGTCCTTATAGTCCCTATAGTTACGTAATAGCTACTTCTTTTACCTTTTCAATGCTCTATACCCTTCAAAGGGCTATTATTCCTACACTAGCAGTCTCTCTCTTTTATACCATCCTTTCGTTGTTATTGTTATAAACCTTATTATTGCGCTTAACCTACCCTTATACGCACATTATTATCGTGTTCATATTGATAAGGGTTTATAATGCTTTGTTTAATCCTACTTTAGTTATAGCATTAGCTAGGTTATCGTTTCTATAGATCTAACGAACCTTGAAGATTTCCTATTTCTTGTACGCTTACTACAAGCTTATAATATTGATTATAAACCGCTTTTCCTTCATAGTTCTAAGCTTTACGAAATACTCGTATAAGAAGAACGAGTCAGTATAAACAATAATAGAAATCTTCTTAATATTTAACTTAGCTAGAATTATACTAATTATAATGTTAAAAGCAATTACTACATTAACGCTATTAGCTATTGCGTAGATTTTAAAAGCTAGAACGTTACAAATACCTTGCTTATACTTAGTAAAAGACTAATCAATTAGGTTGCTAATTATTATAAATTTGCTATTATATAGCTTTTCATTTACTAAAAAGATTATAAAACTAATCTATAAGTTTAGGTTTTTATTATTACCACATAAGCTATTAACAAAAATGAACAACTTTACTATTAAAAGATTTACTAGAATAAAAGTAAAACTATAATTAAAAAAATTTATTTGCTACTAAATTTGTTTATTTATCCTAGTAATATTTTCTTTTCCAAGTTCTTTATATTGTATTGTAATAAATAAGTTGAATGCCGCCTTAAATTAGTAAATAGAAGTGATATATATGCTACACGCACATTGCTTAATGTATTTTAAAAGGGTAATAACTTTTTAAAGCTTTTTACTTTACTTCTTTTACTGTAAAGTAAAGATCTTGCTATTACAAGCTAAAATATAGCTATTAAAAATTATTAAGTTCTTTAAGGTTAATAATTCCTTTAATTTAGCTATAAATCTAACTTCTTTAAGCTTATTATTTTCTAATACTTTGAATTCTATATCGCTTAGCCTAATTATATTATTAGTTTGCATACTAACTATTATAAAATACTTTAAATTAAGCATTATAACTAATAGGTAAGGGTTATAAGTAGAAGTTATTATATTTAGTTACTCTTAATAGTACTTAAAATAAGTTATTTACTAATATATTTCTACCTTAGCAATGCTATGTAATAATCAAATAACCTTTATAATCTTTTTTTTAAAGTGTAAATAGCAGATTTCCTTAAAAAGTTGTGTTAGAATTATCCGCTATAATAGGGTTTTTAATTAGGTATACGCTTATATAATATTTTAAAGCTATAACTTTATTCTTTAAAGTAAAAAAAAAGGTATAAAAGTAATAATAATTTGCTAACTAGCTCGTTGAATTGTTAGGCTTTATATAAAAATTATTTTTTTATTTTCATTACTATAATTTTAAATAATAAAGCATAACTTCTTATAGAGCATATTAATAGCCTTACTTTTAATTTTTTTTATTAAGCATAATTTAAAAATGTATATATTACTATACTTTTTAAAGTTATATTACTTAAATTCAAATACTCTTTTTAAAATAAAAGCATTAATTTTCTTCTCGTTAAATTGCTTAAATAATTCATTTATAATTATAATTTTTTCTTTTTTTTAAAGCTAAATTGCTATATTGTAGCTAGTTTACTTTTTTGCTATTATATACGCTATTATAAAAGTAATTCTTTTAGTTATAGTAATATTAGTATTAAGGGTTTAGATCTTAAGCTTGTTTTTAAAGCTAGGAGGCTATTTACGTTATTTTAAAGCTAGGGGTGCCTCCTTTAATAGTGCCCAATTATTGTTATTATTGTAATTAAAAGTATAATTAAAATTATAATTAATCTTAGTATTTAGAATAATTATAGTTTCGTTTTAATAGTATAGTTTAACTATTATAATTTGAAAATTAATTAATTTTCTATTAATTTTAATTATATAAGTTTTTTCATTTTATATGAATAGAATGTATAGTCTAGTCTATTTTTATACTTTTTGCTATACTTTAACTTTGTTTTAAAATAGAAAGTTAAGAGTTATAAGGGTACTTGGACTATTTTAAGTAGTAAAAGTTTTATTAGCTTAATATTTTATTTTAGCGTTTTATATTTTAGCTATTACTTTATATATAATATTTGCATACATTTTAATAAATAATAATAGTAGTAATAAAAAGGATATGTATAAATAAGTTTTAAAAATAAGCAATATAAAAACTGGTCCATTAAAGCTAATAGTATTATTTACTACTTTTATAGCTATTTGCAAAACTTAGTTTAGCATTATACTAATACCTTGCAAGTTTACCAAAATAACTTTATATATATATTATAATAGTTTATAATAATACTTTAGCTTATTTATTAAATTATAAGCTTTAATAAAGACTTTTTTAATAGTAATTGCTATTATTTTAACGTTATTATAAAACTTTATTATTATAAAGTTAATACTAATATTAGTAATAATAATATTAAATAATTTAATGTATATATTAATTTATATAGTTTAAATAGTATTCCAAATAACTTTTACTATTATATTATAAAAAAATTATATTATTTAAAAAATAATTACTTTATTAATAATATAAATAATAAGCTTTTTGCTAATATATTTAATATTTATAAAAACTTAATAATTAAAATTAATATTTTTATAAATTATAAATTAAAATTAGCTAAGCAAGCTATTATATATTTAATATTAGTAATAAAACTTTATAATTTTTTTTATAATATTTTAATTACACTCGTTATAGCTAATATAAATAAATACTTTATATAAGCACTTAATTAAAAAGTAGTTAAATTGCTAATATAATTAGCGTAACTTAGTTTTTATTATATTATACTAAATTATAGTTTTTTTAAGTTCGTTTAATAAAAGGAATAAGTAACTTTATTTGCAAATAATTAAATAGCTTTTACTTTTATATATAATACTATTAAAAATATTATTAAAGTAAACGTTATATTTATCTATATTTAAAAAATAAAGTAAAAATAAAATATTTGCTAATATAATTTAAAAGTTAAAAATATTAAATAAGGTTTTTATAATAATAATACTAAGAGAAATACTTTTAAAGTTATTACTAAATTGCATTTAATAGTTATTAGCTATTAAAAAGTTAATTTTCATATTCAGAATTTTCTTTTATAATACTTAAACTTAACTTTCGCTAGCTGTTAATATTCTAACTACTTTTATATTAAGCATAATTTTTTAAAGAAATTTTATATTATAGTAGCTTTTAAAATAAAAAATATATACAAGTTTATTAAGAATTTGTTATTTAAAAATATTAGCTTTTATAATAATATAAATAGTTATTTAATTATTTAAAATAATAATAATTACATTCCCGTTAATTATATAATAAAATATATAAAAGCTTTTAAATACTATATTTAAGCTTAATTTTTATTAGTTATACTAAATATTAAATTTACTAATATTAGTTTTAATTTTAACTTTAAAGCAATTAATATTAATACCTTTATAATTAATTAGAAATATTATAAAATTATTATTTTTATTACTATATTCTTATATATAGCGCTTTTACTACTAATGCTTTAATTAGCATTTAGAAATTAGGTAGTTTATAGACCAATAGCTTTATTTTTTGCATAGAAAGCACTTTTTAACGTTATTATTATTATAACCGTTATTACTACTAAAAGGTTTAAATAGTTGCTAGAATTCACTATTACTATAGTAGTTTCCTTAGTTGCTATTTCTACTATTAAATTAGTTACTACTTTTATACTATTAATCAACCTAGTATTACTTATTTCCGTTATCGTTATTAAGGTTATAATAATAGGGATTTTAAATAATATAGTACTATTTAGGGATTTGTTTGTAGTATTACAAGTAGATATTAATTATATTTTATAAGTTATAGCTAATGCTTTTAAAAATAGTTTTTAACTTCATAATAATTAACATATAAGTTTTAACGCTTTAATAAATATTAATTAACTATTTTATAAAGTTATAATTGCTTTAGTAATTACTTAATAGTTTTTTATAGATTTTTTACAGCTATATAATTACAATTTCAAAATTCTTTAATAAAGTTTTATTTAAATTAATTGCTATAACTTATTAGAAAGTAATAGACTACTATTTTTGTAGGTAAAGCTGCTAGTTTTTAATTATATAAAAACATTATTTAGTTTATTATACTATTTAATTAAAAAAAAGGCTTTTTTTAATAATATAATTATAATAAAATTATTTTGCTTTATTTTTCAATATAATTAAATATACTTTATAATATATATTTTACAAAACTCCTATTTTCTTATAAAAATTTTAAAAAATCTTAATCTTTATATTTAATATATTATAAAGCTTATTATTAAACTTTTTATTACTATTATATAATTTATTCAAATTAGTTAAAACTTTTATTATAATGTTAATTATAAGGATTTTTATGCTATGCTTAAGTATAATATTTAAAATTTTTAAAATTTCAATTTTAGGGGTTTTAATGATTTTAAGTTAAAATATTAATAAATTACTACTATTATCATTAATAACGTCTTTTCCTTTTCCTTTACTGTTTTTTTTATTATTTTAATAATGCTTAGGTTACAATATAACTTAAACTTATTTCCTTATATAACATATATGTTCGCTAAGCTTTTACTTTAATTATTTAAAAAATTTATTAGCGTTTATTAAATTATAAAGCTAGGTTAAAATAATACCATTACTATTAAAATAAATACTATAATTATTAAGGAAATGCTTAAAAGTTGTACAAAAGGTTTTATTAAAATCTTTAAACATATTCTTATTCCAATTTTAAAAGTTTTCCTTAAACTAAATAAAAAGTATTTTATTAGTAAGTTTATTATCCTTATAAATATTAAAATAATCAATTAAGTAAATATTTAAGCGCTTTAATTTACATTAATTCTTATTATTAAAATCGAAATGTTTACTTTCTTAGGCAAGGTTTGTAATGCTGGCAATCTTAAGATTATTGTGTAAGGCTGCTATATTGTCTTTGTATTAGGATATTTTTTATTTTGTATAAATGTAGTAATGAAGGGATAGGTTAATAAAAGGATTAGGTAGATAGAGGGGTTCTTTATAGTAATTAAAAGGTTATAAGGCTATAATTACAGTTATAATCACTTTAATTAAAATGCATACCACTTCCTATTTAATAATTATAATTACTTAATAGTAAATTACAGTCGCTATTACTACTGGATTTTTACTGCTTTATAGTTAAATTGTATTAAGTTAACTACTAATTAGTATTGGATTAATGGGGTTAATTACATTAGTTAACAACTATTATAATAAGTAGTTTAATTAGCTATATAATGGTAGCTAGTGGGTTATATAGTAGTTGTATTAATCTATTTTGTTTTCGGGAAGAAGAAGGATCTTAATTAGGTTGATAGAAAGCCTTTTGATGTAGCTAATTCATATAGGTCCCTGTCGTCCTTATAGTTATGTAATAGCTACTTTTTTTACCTTTTTAATATTTTATGCCCCTCAAAAGGCCATTATTCCCACATAATTATTAAGGTAAAGTTAAACTTTTCTTTATTTATTTAAAAGAAAATTAAAATTATAAATATAAATTATAACTTATTTTTATTAATATTAAACTATTTAAATGCAATTTTTTTAAATTAATTAAACTTTTATATTTTTATACAAAATCTATAAATAATAAAGCTTAAAATGAAATAATAAGCATTTTAAATAATAAATACTTTTTTAATATAGTTTTTAAAATTAAGCTATACTTTTAAAAGTATATTAGTAAATAAATTACTTTTTAATTCTTTAAATATGAAAATTTAAAATTAATAATATTTAAAGTTCTTTTTAGCTATAGGGTTATTTACAAAGCTAATATCTATTTTTCCTTTTTAATAAAGTTATTAATTAGCTAATTAGGCTTTATTAATAGTTTTTATTAATATAGTAGAGTTTGCTTATATTTTTTTACAAATATTACTAGCTTTTTATATACATTTACAAACCAATTTAAAATATTATTCTAATTCATATTTTTTAACCAACTACTCTACCCTTTATTTTAATCGTTAATTGCTTATTACTAAAGTATTTAGGACATTAGCGTAGTTATAAAAGGATTTAAAATATAATTGTAATATTATTATATTTTTATTTTATATAAAATAAACTATTATTTTTTAAACTTAATATATTTTATAGTCCTTAGCTTATTTTTTTTTAATATTACTTTACAATATTTTTAATCCAACCTAATTAGCTAATAATTTATAATTAAAATTTTTTTTTTTTTATATACAATTATTACTGCTACTTTTTAAAAAATAATTAACAAAAGGCTTTACTATAAATTTAATTATTTTACTTGCTTTTTACTTTATTAGTAATATTAAAGTTATTATTACTCTTAATATTTTTAAAAAGATTGTAGTTATTATTACTAGTATTAAAAAGAGGATTATTTTAATTTAATATAATATTATTTATTTTTTTAATTTTAGTATATTGAAGTAGCATTATTGTAAATTAAATAAAATAGCTTAGCTATTTTTGTATTATAGCTATTTTTTAAGTATAGTTGTATATAAATTTAAAATATAGCTATAGTATAATTATATTTTTATTTATATTTAAGAAGCTAAAATTGCTTTTAAACAAAGCTTTAAACAATGCATTATTTTTAAAAACTTATTTTTATACTATTCTATTAATTAAAAAAAGTACTTAATATAAAAACTATAAATTTTATAATTGTTTCTTAAAGTTTCTCTTAATATTTATAAATTAATAAATTTCATTAGTTTTACTTGAAAATATTATAATTATTTATAATTATAAATTTTATAGTTATTATTTTTTAATATTATATTTTATTAGTTTTATAAATAAGCTAGCTTTTACTAATTAATACTAGGATTTTTAGTTAATATATAGGTAAATAACTAGTACAAAAGTTCTATTAACATTATATTATTAAGCTTATTTTTAAATGTTAGTAACAAACTTCGCTTTTTAAGCTTCTTTTTGCTAGAAAAGTAAGTAATATAGTTAGCTAGCATATTATTATAAATAGCTATTAGCTTTAATTATTTAGTTGTATATATACTTTTATTATTTTTTATAACATCTTCATCTACGTTAATTTTTATATAAAGCTTTTTTTATAGGGTAGGTTTTTTATAGCTTAACTAATAATAGCTTGATTTTTTAATAATAATATTAACTTTCATTAACTTGTATAAGCTATTTAGAGTAGTATTTAATATAGTTGTTAATAATAATGTTTTTGAAAGATTAGCTTTATATTAAAGTATTTACTTTATAAGTTATAAAAAGGGAAGCTAAATGTAAAATAAAGTAGGTACGGAAATTGAAATACAATTAGTTGTATTATTAGTAATTTTAGAAACTAATATTAAAGATTTTAAAATGTTTGTTATATTTTATACATTTATATTATTATATTGCTTAAGTATTTTTATATTAGTATATTGCTTTATATTATAATTGTATTATTAGAGTAATTTAGTATATAGCTTAATATAAAAGTGACTTTATATATAAAAGCTAAAGCTATTTTTTTATAAATTTTACTAAGTTCAATAAAAGAGTTATAGTGTAACTAAGATTTAATATTCTGCTTAGAGTTATAAAACAAAGCTTATACTATTTAAAAAGCTTTAAAATAAGCTAAGCTAATATATTATTAATATTATATATTATAATTGCTTTACTTATAAATGTAAAGTAACTTATTTAATAATTTTAGTTAAGTTTTTATTTTTACTTTTATTACTTATTAAATATAGTTACTTTATAATAAGCTTAAGTAGTAAATAATTTAGAAATTTATTACTTTAACCTTTTTTAGCTGAAAATAAAAGTGTTAAAGCTAATGCTATTTAGTTTTCATTATAATTAAAACATTTGTTATCTTATATATTAATGCTTGGGAGGTTAATTTAATTAAAAATATTAAATTTAAATATTTAATTTAGAAATTATAAGTGGAAGGGTTAGCTTTTAAAGAACTATTTCTAAAAATATACTTAGTATATAGCTTATATTGTTGACTTTACTGTTTTAAAGAATTTAATTGTTTTAGGGTAGTATTGCTTTAGTTTTATATAAATTAAGCAATTGCTTAGTTAAATTAGCTTTAAACTTCACTTTTAAAGTACTATAGTTAAATACTTTTTTAGGGGGTAGTTTAAAGTTAATTAATTTTATTTTAAGTTATGTTATTGTTAGAAAGATTATTTAGGGAACTTTTAAAAGCAACTAAGCTTTGAATTTTAGCTTTTTAATTTTAACTTTTGAAGATAACTAGAGACTTTTATATAGGAAGTATGCAGTAAGCGTTAGAAATATATACCCTAAGTAGAAGCGTCTGCTTTAAGGGTAGAATAGCTTATTTATATTTGTAATCCCTAATAGCTGTTATGCTATCTATGTCCCTCCTTACTCTAACGTATAGAGAGCATCTTTAATAACAAATACCCATGCTTAATTATAAACTAGTGTATTATATAATCTTACTCTGCTAACTCCTTCCCCCCCTTCTTTTTTTAATGTAATTCATTAGTTGATGCCCTACTAAGTACGTTTCTATACTAGTAAAAAAAGAATACGCTTACGTTATAAGTATTTTTTGAATGCACCCGCTGCTAGCATTTTAATCTCCATTTTTAGCTAGCTGAGAAGTAAACCCAAAGGATCTCTAGTTTGATATACTAAATAGGGGTTAAGTGATCTCTACCTTTATGCTAACATTTTGCTTTTAATGAAAATAATAGAGAATATATTGCTTAAAAATTCTGCTTTTCCTCTTACTACTTTATTTTGTATTTATTAGCTCCCTATTAGCTCCTTACTAGCTTCTTTATTAGCCCTTTGTTAATTCTTTAAGATTAGCTTTTTTAAATAAATATTATATTAGCTATAATTAACTTGCTAAGCTAATTGCTTTTATATTATTTGTATACCTTAGCTTACAAATCTAATGCTCTCCTCCTTGCTTGTTAGTTAGTTTAGTTAATTTTAATACTGTCTTTATTACCTTCCCTATCTCTTAATTACTACTATTTGTCATTTACAACTCTAGCTTGCAACTATCCTATACTATTCTTATCTTATTTAAGGCAGTTTTTAGCCTTGTTTAAGCTAGCATAAGGGGGCCCCTAAGCCTTTGTAAAAGTACTAGACCTTCTTTATTAGGCAATTTGGAAACTTTGCTAAAGCGTTAGGTTTAATGTAGGCACCCTCCCTTTAATTTACTAATAGCGTTCTTATTAGGATTGCTAATACATTAGTTGAACAGAAGCAGCCAAGTTAGGCAAGTGGTCAACAATACTCGTCTTACTGTACTTGGAAAGCATTATTTACTTGGCTGTCTCTCTAATACTTTCCTAATAGGATATTGTTACGGCGGGTTGCGCTAGCGGAGCTGTGGCGGGCTGTGTGGCTCATGTGGGGCTGAGAGCACGGGCTTGGAGCATAAAGAGGAGGCCGCGCGCCTGTAGAGTTAGAGAGAGCCAGAGATCAGTGTTGCCAATGCATCATACCTACCCATCTTCAACCTCGCGACCATTGTGCATCACTCTTGTCACCTTGGCTACTAACCCCTCTTACAGATGTACTATTACAAGAACGCAATTCTCTATACTGTATCTAGAAAGTATGAATTGCTTGCCTCCCTTCTTATACTTTTCTTAGTAGGACGTACTTTTTAATAAGGCTATTGGAAATACGCAATTGCCCGGTATTATGCTTGGAAAGTGTTGACTATAGGTAACTCCTTGTATTAGATTTGGAAAGTATAGGATCTTAGTCGTTCCTATCCATACCTTTTAAATTGTAATATAGCCTTCGGTAACGTTTTACTATTGCGAAGGGGTATAAAGCCTAATGAAATCCTTGTCCAGTTAGAGCTTTTCCACATAAGTAAGTATCTCAGTATATGGGCTGTTGGATTAGCTTTTATTAAGTGCAAAGCAGATTCTGCAACTGTCCTAATTTTAACGACTATAATTGCATAATCTCGATTATAGTATTCGATATATTGAAGCTTGCTAGTGCTAGACTAGCATTGCTTGTAGCCTATTTGCATATAATTACCTTGCTATATGCATGCTAGAGCTTGCTTATTTAAAGACAATGCACTTTGGCTTACAATGCTTTGTTAGAAACTTTGTAGCTGTTCTGAGTATATTTATAGAGTTAGCCAAAGTTGAAACTTGCTAGGCTAGAGAGTATGAACCGTAGCGTGCTAAAGATTTTGATAGCATACGCGTTAGGGTTTGAACGATGTAGTGATGAGGGCCTTTAGTTGTGGCTGAGCTGTTGGCTGGGGCTTGGTGAAAGAAAGGGGGTAGGGTAGAGGAGTGACATATAAGGGAACTTGGAAGTACATTAGGCTATAAGGCTCTCTTTATGGGCTGGGAGAGTAGCGGAGTGCGGTGGAGCGAAAATTTTCCTGACATAGCAGGTGTGTGCTACACCTTCCAGAGGCAGGCAAGCTATTACAAATAATACTTTTACTTTAAAATAATAAAATATTTTATTTAGCAATATTATATATACTTTTTTATATAGTATTTGCTTTTTTTATTAAGTTATATTTAAATACTTATTTATTAAGCTTTTTAAAATTAAGCTTAAATATATTCTTTTCTATTTTAATAGTTATTATAATAATATATAATGCTAGTATAATTAGAACTAGCTTTTGATAAGTTAAAAAAGTATTTTTAATTTATTAAATAATATAACTAATTTTAAATATAATTATATTTAGTAAAAATATAATTATTAAAACCTTTATAAGTTTAATTATTTTTTTAATTATAATAATGCTTTTTAAGTAGGAAAACATATTTATTTAAAAAATACTTACATTTTCAATAATTTCGAAATTTAATATAGAGAGAAGAAAGCTTAAGTAGTAATAATAATAACAGTAGCTTATATTGCTTTTGTTAAAGTTAGGAAGGTTAGGTTTAGTATTAAGTTTAAAGAGAGAGATAAAGTTGTTATTTACTAAGTGAGAAAAGTGAGCTATAATAGCATTATTACTTATAATAGTATTGTAATTACTATATTATAATAAAAGCATTATAATTTTCTTTCCCTTCCCTTTCCCTTTTCTTTTTAATACTTTTACTTATTTAGTATAATGTACTTTAAGTAAAAACTTTTATTTAAAAGTAAGGTAATAGTAAGTTAAGCTTTGTGTTATACAAAGTAAGCTAACTATAATACTTCTCCTAACTTATAATATTACTTTTAATTTAAGCGTTAATGCCCACTTAATAATATTCTTTTTAGTAAAGCTATTTTTTATAATAATAGGTTATATAGTTGCATTCTTCTTCAATATTACTTTTTTAGCTATAGTTTGGCGTTTAAGAGTAAGTGTAGCAGTTATAAGTGGTGATACAAGCTTTTTAACGGTATGGTTACTTTTTCTAGTTGTTATAGATGCATTAACCTTGTCCTATAATGTTAATATTGAAGCCCGCGCGCGTTTAGCCCCTGTTAGTAGCATTTTGAACTGAATTACGTAGCAGAGCTCCTTATATTAGATTTTTAGTAAGTAAACGAGTTTAGGGCACTTTAGAATAGACTTTAATATAAAGATAGTTAATTTCATTTAAATGTATAAATAAAAAGGGATAATTAGCATTAATAAAGCATGCAAATTGCTTTAATTATTAAATCTACTAATCTGTTAACCTTAATGCAGTTAAAAGTAGTGGTGGATTTTTCCTTAGCACCCTTTAAAAAGTAGGGTTTTAACTGGTGATTAGGAAGCACAGCGGCTTGAGCTTAAATCTTGGCCCAATTACTACTCAAGCTACAGGTTAAGCCATAGCTCTCTATAGTGAGTAGAATGAAAACCACTAAGCTAACTGCAGCTAATTAATGATGTTGATTTTCTTAAATCTAAATTAATGACTAACAATACTGGGGGGGGGGGGGGTTGAGAAGTCGACCCCGACGGAGAATATACATCTTTGCCTCGAATTAAGCCACCTAGTCTACTCTTTCTATCTTCCACGCTTTCCCATGGAGCAACTGACCATGAAAAACGCCAAGCTTGCGGTTGGCAAGGTCTACAAAAGTCTCAACTCTATTACACATCGGGGTTCTCCCATGACAGATGAGATCAAGACCCAATTTTGCAGTTTGCTCTCACACAAGGCGACCTTGAGAGCTCTTCAAGAAAGCATGTGCTCGGCAGTCCCAACAAGACGCTCCACCAACTATTGAATTCTTCACTTGGCTCGGAGGGTATCTTGCCACAGATAATGCTGTTCAATTTTCCAATATTCAGGACAGGTGTGTATTGACGGAATCTCGGCCTCGTTACCGCCACTGCATGTGCTCACGCTTGGCCCCATTCGTCTTGACCATGCTTTCCGAGTTGTAGATCTGCTCCAGCTCGCGAAGAGCTTGGCCCTAAGTTATGATCGCTTGGCAACGCCACATGAGTGGATGATTCACACCGTTATGTCGCAGCTCCGACACACCTCAGCCGCTCACCCCTCTACTCCAAACAACGGAAGACGGAAAAGCCGCCGTTGAGCTGGCCTTCCTATATCTGGGTCCAGACTTCCTACACAAAGGTGGCATTGCCTTTCTTGACCTTTATGTCGTGGTCAGTGCTGACACCATTCTAGGGCGCTTCCAAACGACCTCTCAACACTTGAACAAGACAACAAGCCCACCATCCGCAAAAAATAATCTTCTGATAATTACCGACGACCAATGTCGTCTTTGGGTCATCGGTCTCCTTTCTGCTTTGTTGGATCGCGGGCTCACTCACCTCTTCAAACACACTTAGACCAAAGATGTCTACTAGCGAGTGGCCAAACAATTTGTCGCCAAGAAGAAAATTTGGCCCAGCCTGTATAGCAGCGTAAAGTCGTTTTCATTAACGCCACAAGACCTTGTCCGCTTCTCATTTTACCTGGCCTAGCTTGGGTTTGAACGACTTGGGGAACCAATGGTTGCTGTCTATCACCTCCCTGATCGATACCTTGCCAACAATCTCTCATTTCTGCAAGTCGAACGAATATACGGAGATCTGGATTCCCTTCCTGCACGGTCTCGTTTCCATGTTCCGCTAGAATCATATCAACTTGCTGTCGTCATCCTACGAACCTTTGTTCTATGCCATTCTCAAAGCATATGCCACATTCCGTGCCGAGCAACAGCCACCCCGTGAGCGGGATGATCTCGCACAGCGCCTGTGGTATACCCCTAGGGACTCGAGTCCACAAGAGGAAGAGTCTCGCGAGTACCTCGAGGGTCCCACTCGCCGAGAAGATCGTTTTATATGGCATTGCAAGAAAATGAAATATTCCACAAAGAGGACAATTGAGCGAGATAAAATGAATGTCAGCTTCACCTTTGACAGGTCGACATCACCCGACACGTGGGTCTTCACCAAGTCTTCCAGGGCGGACCAGGAGCATCACGACGCATCGGCCAAGCGCCGGGACGATCCCGAAGCGGAACTTCTCACATTCGACCTGCCATTCATGAAGGAACTACTTGGCCAGAGCAAGTACGACTACCTGATGAAGATGAGCTTTCTGAAAACGCCTCCGCTAGTTGTTGAGCCCCAGGCCCAGGCTCAGGCTCTGCAGATGACCGGGGACCAGCCACCTCAAGCTGCTCAGCCCTCTCTGCCCTCTCAAACAACGGGGCCTTCCCGGGTTGGTGCCGCTCGAGCCACGGCAGCTCCAGAGAGGCGAGCCAAGAAGGCCAAGCAACGATCCGCTGCGAACGATAAAATAGGGGGAACATCTGACCCCATTCCAGAATGGTATCTGGCTAATCTCACCGCCGCATCCGAGTGTGTAAATCCAGAGTTCTTCGTCCATCCCGACTCCTGGGGGGGGGGGGGGGTTCCGAGTCTTGAGAGCATCCGACAAGCCGCCCATATTTACCTCAGTCTCGGAACCAGGAAGTGATTGACTTCACGGGTTAGGATGCGCCAGGGCCGCTGGGTCAACTACTAACTCGAACTCACCCGCCTCGCAGGCCCATGGTGGTCCGCTCGCGCCTCGGAGCGCCAACAATGCGCGCTGTGAAACGCCGCCGCACCCCCCTCGCCTAGCTGACCGACTAGGAGGAAGTGATAGCAGACAGAAAATGCAAGGACATGCTCACGGTGCAACAACTTCTCGGGCGCGGTATCCGGCCCGGGCAGCGCGTAACCATGTCCTCTATAGTGAGGGATTCGTGTGCTGGACTGAGGGATGAATGCGGCGGCGATGGTGGCTCGAGCGAGGAGTGGGTCAAGAAACTTGATGACCATCGACGTGGAATCAAGCTCATCACACCAGACATGGATCCAACGTACTGTTATGCGTCGCAGCGCAAGAAGAGGACGTGAGGTACGGGCTAGGGTCGCTAGAGTTGCATGGTGTTTCAAATCTGTGGTCTGTCTGCAGCTCTTTCCTTTGTGGAGTTTGGTGCTTGCAGGAGCTAGGCGGGGTTGTCTTGGAGATATCACACCTAGAATGAGATCCGGGGTCCAGGATGGACATGGCGCTTTTTGTTCTCTTAATAGTCCTTGTGGGATGACTTTTCTTTTTTCTTTTTCTTTTTCTTTTTCTTTTTCTTTTTCTTTTTTACAAATTGTCATGCTACGTACTTGTAGATTGCTAATTAATCCCTTTTTAGCATTTGACTCCATCAAACAGATTGAAGACAAACTTTACCACAACCCTCAATTCCATGCAACCCAGCAACGATGTCCACTTAGATCATTTCTCTCCACTTTCACTTTGGCCCCCCTCCTGACAAGCCTTGTTCCCAGACACATCTTGCATCGAATGACAAGCCTGATTAGCTCAGCTGGTTAGAGCGTCGTACTAATATCGTCTTGGCCGGCCATATTTAGTGATGCGAAGGTCAACAGTTCAATCCTGTTATTGGGCAAACAACTTTTTTTTTTGTCTCTCTCATTTTTACATTCTCCCTACTACCACTTTCACTTTCGCCTTTCACTTCGCCGCACCGCCTCTCCTGTCGCAAGCAGAAGATGTCCTGAAGGCAGGGCTTGGCGGCTGGATGGCCGCTGCCATTTAAGATATGGCTCACCTCTCTACACAATGATTGACTCGAGTTCGTACGGGGTGGGCCCGAAACCCCCAATGGTATTTCTGAGGCAGGTCAGGCATTGGCGGCCAATCGATGGAAGGCAGGGGGAGTGTCTGCCTGTAGTAGGTGGTGACCTGCTTGTCCGCCACATCATCACGGTGCTTGACCCACGCTTCGAGCACCCGCCGGTAGTCCGTCACCGGACTGTCTAGGCGAACACGCGGACATTTAATCCATGTCTTGTTCATTTTGAGCACCTCATTGCGGGGAATGTCATGCTTGGATTTACCCTCAAAGTGGTCCGCAAGACCACCGCGGGTGATGATTTCGTAAAGCGTAAAGATGAGTCAGTGCACGTCACTGCTACTAGACTACGCTCTGGGAAACCCCCAAGGGGGAAGGCCGAAGTTGAAATCAAAAACTTGAATCTTATCCGTCACTTCGTCGGATCCAACGGCTAATATAATAATAGCAGAGCAGGGAGGTTCAGTATCGGTTGGTTTGGAGTATTCATATACCGAGTATAATTAATACGAGACTGGGTAAAATCTTTTGGCAAGTCACTTGTGGTGCGTTGAAAATCGTGAGCGAGCAGTTGTACACAAATTTCCGAGTGGCTGTTGTCCCACGTCAAAGTGCTTGGTACGTACTGAAGCAGAACATAGGCCGTAATTATCTAATACCGAGTAACAACGATAGGTCTCGGTCGAGATACCGACAATATGGTCTTATGTCAGGAGAGGATTGGCAGAAGGCCTTGGAGATGCGGCACTCAACCACCTCATGCGCCGTGTCTGCACAGCCAACGCGTACAGCGTTCCTTGATAGTCCACCCCAAAAAAAGACTGACCCGCTGAACTCGAATTATCCATGTTGTAATTAGAATTGAGCCCGCGACATCACAGGTACGAATGCAGGGCCGTCGTCTATCATGCTTAGAAGGTCCGACTGCTCGAGCTTCATGCTTAGGACAGTGTCTTACAACGCGGTCACTACCGTTACTGCCGCCCGGGTTCAGCGCTCTCAGCAGACCATCGTCCCGAGCGTCATCCCTTCCTACGCCAGCAAATACTGCGACGCGTCCAAGTAATTACTCCAGCGCCTGCTCCTGCTGGGGCATCACTGCGACCACGACTACGGTGACATCCATATCGACGGTGACGGTGGGGCCCGCCTTTACTACTCACTCACACTGGTAAGTTCCAACACAGCATCCAACACATGCGAGACGTCTAGCTAAGCAATGATAGTGGGAAAAAGCATCTTGCAGGTGAAGAACGGCGACACCGTTCTCGGATATATCGCGCCCGACCGACCCAAACTACTGTACCCCTCTCTTGACACAAGATACCGCCGCCGCACTGGGCATCTCTTTTTGTGTCGGATGCTGGCGCGACTGCCGCGACTGCCGCGACCCCAGGTGGACTTAAAGTTGACCAACAACAACCGAGGTACCTACTTCGGGCTTCTGGTTGGTCGGGACAGCAGTGACAGCAATATCGCAGCCGGATCCTACATGTTCCTACTCATTTGCAACCGTGCGTCTCCCATAAATAACCAGTTATTTCTGACGGTGATATCACAGTTATCTCTACCTCGACCCCGTCTCAGTAACAGTAAGATTCTTGCCTTTATCTGTTTATTCCGAAAAGCTGCCTCTCGCTAACAAAGTCCTCTTCCCCAGCTCCTCCCGGAAGCACGCCGCAGTCGGTTCCTAGCTCCTTCTCCATCTCGACTGGCTGGGACAAACAAGCCGAGACGGCTCTGGTGAGTTTCCCCCGATTATCATACGAGCTAGTTGCTTTTTATGACCATGAGCTAATCATCCATCCAGTGGAATGTCAATCTAGCTACCGGAGCAGTGACTGATTCATGGGTCAATATCAATAGAAGTGAGTACCTTAGTCGCCTCATCTAATTATATCACCGTCTGTGTTGTGCGTGCAGTTACTGATTATTCCCGTGATTATAGCTTCCACAGTACCCACAGTACCCTTCATCCAGTCTAACCATGTCTATGGTGGGGGTGATGCCGCTGCATTCCACGCCAGGTTTCCTTCGCCAGTGACCATCATCTCCATTACTTTCATCCCTGTATGAAGAAAGAAATGGCAACGCAATTGGACAGGCGATGATGGGTCTCATGGCCATGGGGTTCATAGTTAGTTCAAAAGTCTGATGTGAAGTTGTTTGGTCGTGGTTGTTTTCTTTGCAAGCATCTTTTATTTTATGATAATGGCAAAAATTCGGTGCGGTTGGTAATAAACAATTGATTGCGAAAAGCGCCATCCGAGTAGGTACGTACGGTAAAGCTAGATATTCTACCTGACATAATTACTTGTCCCTTTGGAATCAAGAACGTTGTGTTAACTGCTATGTCGCCCTCCCTCGGAACCCGCCAACGCTTGCAATTACCTGCCATCTGCAAGCCCAGAACTAATGGCTGAGAGCTGCTGCTGAACGCCAAGGGAACCCCTGCCTCCTTCTCTGGTTCAATGATAATATAATCGCTGCTACACATTCTTCGGTACAAAGGGAGAAATGTGAGTTTTAGGTACCAAATAATATTGCCAGCAATTATCTGTCTATCTATAGTATGGTTACAGGACCCAGTCCCCCTCAATGCCAAACCGAAACGCCTGTCCTCCTACCTATCACAACCCGGACCTCTCCTTTTCCAATTCTTTCACGGCCAAAATCTCAGATTCCTCCAAGATCTGGTATTTAGACTTAGTGCCTGCGCGGTCCATAATAGGACTTGACAATTCCATACTCCAATCTTTCCCCCTCGAGCGCGTCGCGTGGGTGGGTGATCAGCGGGCCGGTGTCGCCGAGCTTACTGGTCCACGTTCCATTGTACTTGAGCGCCACGTGGGAAGCATAGGTAACCTCATTCCTCTCGTAGTAGACGTCTACGAGAGCGTTGGCCTTATCGCAAGGCACCAGGCCAATGGCTGCAACTGTTTTTTTTTTTTTTTGGTCATGTCAGCTCTATTACCTAGGTTCCACTCCAGATGGAGAAAGGTGAGAGAGGAGAGTTAGGGGAGAGACAACATACACAACTGAGTCAGCTGCTTCTGGGAGAAGCTGTTGAAGTTCGAGTAATCTCTGTGCGTCTGCAAGGCCCAGCCCAAGCAGTTGTAGTCGGCCGTGCCATCGGCCACCTGCTCCGCGAGGACAGTGAACTTTGGGGTGAGCTTGCCGCCAATCAGGGCCTTGCTGACGAGGTTGGGAAATAACTCGGGGACCCATTTGAGAGCCTGGAAGTTGGTGCCAGTGAACTTGGTCTTGAGACTATCCGACGTGGGGACGCGGGGAGTATGGAGAATACGGAAGGGGTTGGAGCTTGAAGAAGCCATTTTGAGTGGTAGGGTGGTGTTGAGGGGTAAAATGTAGAATTAAGGCTGTGAAGGTGAAGGAAAACAATTGATCTACCAGAGATCTTTGGAGGATTGAAGTAAAGGCTGACTGTGTGATTGAGATGATATAGAAGGAACTGAGTCTGTTCATGTCGCTGGAATTCTCGTTATTTGTATGTGAACTTTCCTTCACTGTTTTCCATTTATCTAATATGGTTCAGTACCTCGGCACACTGTGTAACTATTTACAGCTCTCGTGGCTGCTGTGGGCCACCAGGTAGGTGTACGGCGTAAATGTTGTGCTTAGAACCCGAAGCCATGAGATAGAGCTACGCCGCACGGCAGAGTGTAGCAAGTTGAAAGCGACCCCAAAGATCTGTCAGCAAGCTAGACGACCTTAGCTAAAATACCTATTCAGAGTGTAAGAATCAACAACGAAACGAAGGTAAGCGTCAGAGATGACTGCGCTTGCCTGGCCTCATCACTGTAATCGATCAGCCCAAAGCATTTCTATTAATGTTGTAGCACAAACCCGAGACAAAGTAATACCCCGCCGTTCCCGTTGTTTCCCATGTCCCCGACCACGGTGCCGCATTACCCCGACCTTCAGCGGGAGCGTCCGGGATCTGTGCGACTCTGACGAGGGGCGACATGACAATTAGGGACGAAACACCTCAACAAGGCGAGTTACCCATGCTTTGATCCAGTCTGCGTCATTCCCATAAGCTCGTACCCGCAAAGCAGTCAGAATCAAACTGACTGCTGACACCAACGCCTCGCATTTTATACTGCGGGGTTTAGAATAGAGGACTGTGCAAAAAACCACCTTGAACCTGCATGTGCGGGTACCCTCCGCACTGTATCAATTCGACCTTTGCACCTACCTATGGTACTAGCTTGGAGTATCCCATTGACGCAGATAATATCCGCCAATGACACTGTACTATCCAATACATCTGTGAGTATCTCTCTTGATATCCCTCTCCATCTTCAAGTTGGAGAATGTCCAACGTTTCTCCATGTTTATTGGTTGATGAACCCTCCGGAACACTCCGTCAATGTGGAATTATCATAACAGAGGGCATGTTGTGAAAACATGGCGTTAAGTCGACATTCTCGTGATGCCGATGGCGACATTAACTGTTGTGATCACGATGTCGATATTGTTGGGAGTCACACAATCGCGACATTATCACGAGACGTAATATTGGCACCAACGTAATGATCATGTCAGTTTGCAAGCAACGAGGAATCAACTTGTCTCAGAACGCCTCCTTTTGATGTTCCTGTTATGCATGCGCCAAGTGTTTATGCTTGTAGCTCGTCTTGTGCTTTCCCGCGTCAGCCAGCCCCCAACGTCTCCATGAATCACGCCCACAGCACACTGTTCCCTTGCCTGAATGTTTGGTTTTCTCTGACCAAATAAGGTGGCATGGTTCATGCTGTACCGGTTATAGCTGCACTTTTGTCTCAGACACATACGCTGGATCATCGTCCTGGGTTGGACTATCGAGGCCATACACACACACTCGCACCACCTGTCGGCCCTTTACTGACCAACTCATTCAGCCTCAAAAACTCGTGATCCAACAAAGCTTCGGACCGAGTCGTACATGTTTTATGGAATTTGCCGGCACTAGAACTGGACACAAGTTTTACGTAAAAACCATTCGCTGGCCATGACTCAGACTAGCTGAATAGGAGCTGGCCAATACATGATGCATGACAAGTACAATGCTATGTTATGCTGCCAGTGCGTGCGAGCTTTAGAAAACATAACGAGGCTGGCTGAGAAAACAAACGAGGACGATGTATGTATCCGTGGTTAATCAATGTCTCAGTTGATTGTAGATGTGGGGAAAGTGAGAAACAGGATCGTCGAGGGACGGTGGGTGGGAGGGGGGCAGCTTCGCTATCCATCTTGTCCACACAAGTAATAGCCAATTTGGTTCCACCTTTGTAAACTCCTCTTTGATATGTAGTATACAGACTCGGTATGTGCATATAACCCGTCCCTCGCGCCTACCATATCTACTTATCTCGCCGCCAAGACGGTAGTCACTGTGAACACATCCGCGACCCCCAACCCAGTGCTCGTGGGTTTGCAGGTCACCTTTGACCACGTCGACAACCAGACCTTCAGGGTCAAGGTCATTGATAGCGGCCCGTACATTATCATCCACAAGAAGACCGGCCGCGTCGTGGACGTCTACAACAGCGAAGCCGCCAACAGCACCCCCATGCATTACCTACAACAACTACTGGACGGCCAGCCAGAAATGGGAGATCAAGGCTAGCGGCAGCGCTTACACCATTAAGAATAAGAGTTCGGGCAAGTTTGTCGACCTGACGGGCTCCAACCCGGCTGATGGCACCGCCATTATCAACTACCAGGAGACGGGCAACAAACAACAACCAGAAGTGGGAATTTAAGCTCACTCTCACCCAGCCTAAGAGTATGTGCACCACTTTTTACTTGTGTTGGGATGATTCGAGTGTACTGACCCAGGGCTCAGTTGCCAAGCGCAACTGAGCCAACTGTCCGAAAAGTGGGTGGATTACGTCAAGGGAATTGCGTTTGCCTTGAAGTGTTCACGATTCTATTATGCGGTAGGGTAGGGCGGACTAACCGCCCCACCAATCAGAGCGGTCCCAGGAGTCCAGATGTCTGGGACTTGTCTCGGCGGCCCCTGACAGCGGCGTCCGGCCGGACTTATCTGCCTCCTCAACTGTCTCTACGGTCCATAGTGATTGTATGGTGCCCAATGCGGAGGCAACTCCATTTCCCGTTCCCTAACCTCCATCACTAAATCTCTCAGCGCCTGCCCATGCTCGCAAGCCAACCAGTGGTTCACAGATAAACCTCAACCAGCTTTTGCTAGTGACTAATTATGCCGACAACGCCGCCAGCTAAGGAGGGGAAGAAGGTATCATCTGATTTTTCTGGCATTTCTAACGAGATGGATGAGGTGCTGAAAGCGGCCAAGGGTCATGTACAACTGCAACCAATATATGGAGAAACCCAGCGTTAAGGAGGTGCTGAACGCGTTGAGCCGCTGCTTTGTTGTGCACTTTTCGTGGCATGGATCGTCAGACCATGTAGATCCCTCCAAGGGTGGGCTGATTTTGCAAAGGCAGAGAGACGCCGAAGGCGACGGAGAGGGAGTTGAATATGGCAGCGCAGCCAGGCCCGTCCAGGACAGACTGGCGTTCAGACACATCTCGGAGGTGAACCTCAGCCGTGCTTAGTTGGCCAACTTGTCGATATGCTCGACGGCGCAGAACAAGGCGGAGCGGCTGTTAGACGGGGTTATCCATGTAGTGAGCGGCTTCCTGGTGGCTGGCTTTCCTACGCTGTGGGTTGCTTGTGGCCATGGAATGACAGGATTTGCGTTGAGGTGGCGAGCGGGTTCTCGCGTCTCTTTGAGAAAGGGGAGTTATTGTGGCAAGGTGAATAATTAGGTGCCGACAGCGCTTTGATTGACGGGGCATAAGATGATACTAATTTGTGGTAAGCCGTCTCTGTCGAGGCTATGCGATGTATCTCGGCGGCGTGGAAAGGCATTGAGTGGGCAAGGCCGTTACCGATCCACCACATTCTTAAACGCGACCAAAAAAAACTCTCTTTGGGTTGGACTGTAGAAACGAAGCAGCGAAATGTAATCTAGCTACTCAACTCGACGACGGTGGTGAAGGACGACAGCGTGTCTGGATGCTTCCGGCCAAGCACTCGCTGCTGAGCTTGGGCACAGTCCCCCACCAGTGCTAAAGGATCTGTGTCTCAGGCTAGGGGAAGTTGGAAAGGGGCTCGGTGGGTGGGGATGGCGAAGATCGTGTGGGAGGGGTTGGCAGTACAAATTGGACAACTAACAAACTTGAAACACAGAGCGATTTGTACCTGGACTTAGGATGAAGAGTCATTTGATGTGTTGACTATGGTCTGATATTGGGATTGGGCTATTGTTCGCTTGACCTCGTTTACCCCCAATGTTTTTGACCAACCAGGGCCTGTGGATTTAAATGATTTCATTCCGCTCCTGCCTCAAGGTTGTGATGCCCTCATTATCGAGGAAGGAGTAGCTGCACAAAAGGATCTTCAAAAGGGCAAACTTCTCCAAGGCCAGCTACTCTTCTTCTTCTTCTTCTTCTTCTTCTCCTTTGATTTTGAGAGGTCAACAGCATTGCCTACGGCTTCGAGTTTTCTTCCTAGCGGCTGGAGATTCTTTCGAGCATTAATTAAATCATCATGCAGCCATGGAAGGGACAGAGTACTTGGTAAGTTCTTCCCCACTACGTGCTTTGACCCAGCCGTATCTTCTCGGAACTACGGTTCTTATCTAGGCGTCGATCGAGGGTTTCTTCTACTTTCGAGTCCCTACATCACTACGGGCGCTCTTGCCACTGTTCCTACTGGTAGAACCTGCCCGTTCCTCGCCTCTCCTCAACCTCGGATTCCTCACATTAACAGCGTTTCACTCCTCTTGCAAACCCTAGTCGCAATCTACGCACCAGCCTAGGTTTCCTGAGCTCCGGCTTCTACAGGTACCCGCCATCATCTTTTCTTTCGCCTTCTCACCTTCAGCCGCTAATCTTCTCAAGTTCTCAGTCTTGTTGCTTCTTCGCGCGAGGTTTCGCTGTTGAGATGGCCACTTGAAACCACCCTAACAGGTTGGCAATCGCCTGCTCATCACCTCGATAAATTCAAAGCGCCGACTCGCCTCCGTCACCCTCGGCATCACCTTTCCGCCTACTAGCGTAAGTAGCAGGTTTTAGTTCAACCTGGGCAGAAAAAAGTTGAACATGGGTAGAAAGACCCTAACCCTCAAAAAGCTCAACATAAGTAGAATCGTTCTACCCATGTTCAACTTATAGCATTTGCTCTGCATATGCTAAGCGATAATATAATTAATAATAAATAATAAAATCTATATCCGAAGAAAATATATGCATATGCAGAGCATATCCTAAGCGGAGTGTAAGCGCGTACCTGGTCTTGCACTTTCTTGAATTCCTCCCTTAACTTTTCTTATATTAGCTCCCCTTTGAAAATTAGCGCTGGTAAGTGGATAAATATTGCGATGCTATCCTTTTTAATATGTAAGTAAGCTGGTATAACGGTAGAATTTATAACTTCAATTACAAATATTATATTTTTACTATTAAAGCTTATTACTAAATTATAGTTATAAAGTATATCCTATATATGCTTAGTATATAGACAATAAATACTTAGGCGGTACTATACCTGCGTAAATTGTATTTCTTATAATAAACTACTTTTTTTCGTAATATAATATATTTTTTACTTTATATAGTTTGGCCTAGTTATTTTATTGTTAGTTTAGGTTTATTTGTTTGTACTTGCCCAACATATGTACGACATAGACCACAAGTTGAACATGGGTAGAACGATTCTACCCATGTTCAACTTTTTTCTACCCATGTTGAACTACGACCTCTGTAAGTAGCATGCACCCGCCCACCCAAAATTACTCTCCAGTCACCAAAAAGTATAAGACCCTAACCCCCCGTGGCAGAGCCTATAAACGGCTCATGACCGGCCCTCGACGCCAAGAGCACCGGCGGGCGGTCCATCACCATGGCCATCTTCATCATGTCTGCCAACACGGCCAGTATCATTGTGAGCCAGCTGTCCTAGAGCAGGAGGACAGGCCGCTGCACCGCGTAGGGTGGACCGCCATCCTGTCGCTCGTGACACTGGCGCTGGTCACATTGATTATGGCGAATGTGCAGCACCGGCTGCTGAACGGGTGGTAGAAGACGGAGGGGAGGAGAGGTGTAAGCCCTAATTAGGTGCTAGGTGCTCGATGTAGGAGTACATAGGGCCGAAGTTTGGGTGGAGGGGATGGGAGTTGCCGTTTTGGTTGTTCGGGTCCCGGTTGGGAATGGGAAACGCGCGGAGTGGTCCTCTCTTACTTGTGTATCCCTTTTCTATGGAGCAAGCTATTTGTAGAATGTACGACCATACCCACTAAAAACTCGGGATCTCGTCCGCTTTCCTACAGATAAACCAGTAACCACTGGCTTGTCTGCCGGAGAGTTTGGTTTCCTCAACTAACTACGGTTCAGACATTAAAAGTGACTCTGGCGCTCTAAACCATGGGAGCATGGTTTCAATCATGCCCATCGGAGAGGGCCGTTGAGGGGCTCATTTGTGTATATTAATTATGCAGGATTTTTGATACGTAGGGCGTTGTGATAGAAATGAAAGAGTAATATCTATCCTCCAGCAACAATGCCCGAATACAGCACGACCGAGTCTGCTAGCAAAACGCAAGAACAGGCAGAGGAGCCTCAAGCCGGTTCCGTCCCCGATGACACGACTGAGTCAAAAGGCAACGCGGGTCTTGAAACCGGAGTTGACACGGTGCTACTCTTCTAGTGTATCCACATTATTTTTCGTTCGTTACCTATGTCTTTGTTGAGCAATCATCCTGGCGGTGGAATCGAGGGCGGACGCTTAGGTAACTAGCAGGCTCCTTGCCTTGTTCTTCAGCCTGACTTTGTTTCCTCGCCAACTGGAATCGTGACACTGTTGACGAAGTTGGATAATGGCGCCCCAGCCAAATTCGTTCCCCGGTCATCACAGGCCAGTGGAGGTGTTTACATGACCCTTGGTGATTTGAACAAGGAGGGAGGACCAGCACTGTGGAGTTTGATAATGGATTCGATTTGAGTCCTTATTAATTAACCCCAACCTCTATGGTAGACCAGTTTAAAAACTCGGAGTGAATTGCTCCGTTTTTGCTACGAAAACAAAAAGAAAAGGGGAAACCAAGCACAAATGAGAATATTACTTAACCTTGGAGTCCACCCTCAGTTACGCAAAGCCGCCGACTTTGCCTCGAGAGCAGCAGCCTGCGTCTTGGCCTTGCCGCCGTCGACAGCGGGGACAGCCAGCTTGAGCTTGTAGACAGGGCCCTTTTGCGTGTTGCTCCACGACGTAAAGTTGTTGTACCCGATCATGAGCTGGAGCGAGTAGTCACCCGAGGCTTTACCCTCGGTAAACGCCTGGGGCGCGAGCAGGTTGCGGAACCACTGCATGAAAGTCGGGTCCGTGTGCGGCACGTCGGGGATCATGGGGGGATTCTTCCCGGTGAGGTCGTTCTGAGAGAGAGAGTGGCATGACGCGCAGGCAGATTTGAAGTTGTCGGCTGGCCCGTTTAATCTGCCGTCCACGCCCCAGCCGATCCGGGCGCCTTTCAGTATGTCCACCCGGATCTTGTCCGCCACGGGGTTGATCCACGACTCGGCAGGTTTCTGGCCGCTGGCTGCTGCTGCGGGCGTGAGGCTGGGATCGTTTCCCCACATGATGCCGACGGGAATCACGCGGTCCCATGGCTGTGGCTACGGTCAAAACATGCCCGCTAGATCATGTAATGGTCTGAAAGATCTGGTGGCGGGAAGAAAAAAAAAAAAAAAGGAGAGACTTACATTTTTAGCCGTCTGCGACCCGTCATACATGAACGTCCCAAAGACCCATCCAATTGGCGAGCGGTCGTCACGGACGGCAAAGTCGACTTGCAGCAGCCGCACCTCGGACGCAAACGGATTGCGATGGGTGGCAACTTGGATTCCTTTTTGCACAGATTCGTCAGTGGCAATCACCTGTTCCTCCGTTGTCACGTTTTTGTGTCAGCGTTCATTGTCAACATAATTAAGGTATGGTAGGTACAGTCTCTTCCTAGGTAGTAGGCAGACCGTGGGAGAGAGCGCGAGAGAAAGAATCGTTCTGGGCCCAACATACCGCCTTCAGGCTCGGCGCGCCCACCATGGTTGGGACTTGCTTGTCCGTCGCAGTGGTCATGAGAATCTAGTGGGCAAGCCTCGCGTTAGCCTCCATCGACGTCCAATGTGTCTCTGCTGACCACAAACCTTGAACACACACGTCCCGAGGGGGAACTCGACGCTCTTATCCCAGCTCGGATTGGCGGCATCTCGCCAGACCCGGCCAAAAGTAGTGGCGCCCATCCAGTTGTAGAAGCCGCATGCCCAGGTCTGCAGGACCGTGTCCTGGGTCTCCGAGAGCTCGTGCTTCGGCGTTGGACGCTCAAACGTGAGCCCGTGGAGCGGCTCCCGGCCGTTGGGGCTCCAGTGCATCCAGGGCGCATGATACCAGGGACGGATGGTGTTCTTGGAAATATCAAAGTCGTTGTCGACGTTGCCGTCCCAGCAGTACAGCTTGACAAGGTTGCAGTACTCAAGGGGCTGCTTCGTGTAGTCGACTTGCAGCCATGGTGCGTCGTTGAGTGGATCGAGCCCAGGGACAGGTTGGTCGGGGCCTGGGATCGGCATCTGGCCCGACACAGCGGCAGTAGTGGGAGTAGTAGCGGCATCTGAGGAGGCTGGCGGCCATTTGGGGTAGTCGTTCTTGATCTTGAACATCGGCCCGGACCAGTCTTTGGGCGCATTGACAACGTTCAGATAACCGTAGGACTTGTCGAACTCGGCTTCGGCATCTCGCGCGATGGACGCTGTTCGGTTTCCACTGACCTGGGTCGCCACGAAACCAGTACCACCGAGTGTAGCGCCGCCTGCGAGGATACGCTTCGTGGCCGACTTGGTAAAGAACCGGGCCGCCATGATTGCTGATCTTTGTTGGTGATGAGTACCTGACAACTGCGAGGTGTGACCAGTGGAAAGACGGAGGTGAGAATACGGGGGCTGACAATAACTGTGAGATGACTCCTAATGCTAGAATAAATGGCTACCTACCTGGTAATGATTGGTCTTTGGGTGGGCCTTTTATGACACTGGGTGGCTGTAGGGAGTCTCCCCTGAGTGTGACAGTGACCCCTCTTATTGTTCAGCCCGATAATTTCGACAAACGCCAGTTTTTACTTCTTTGGGGTAGGGCTGAATCAATTATTGGGTTCTGGAGCCCAATAATGGCTTGTCCGCAGGTTTGCTAGTCTCTCAGCAGCCCTGTCTTGGAAAGCTCAGCTCCATGGGGACCTTGGTGGCGTTCTGTCAGCTGTGGCTCTTGTGTCCGGAACGAGCCAGGCTCAGTGCCCAGCAGGGATCCTGGGATGGCGCTCCATGGTGGTGTCAAAAATGACACACGTTGGGGAGATGAAATGAGGTGCCAGCATGGCATTTTACCGAGCATACCTCACGGCACTAATCAGTTAGCCAAATCCTCCTGTGTGCCCATACTAATTAACTAGGTAATTATCCCGCGTCCTCACTCCTGTGTATACCAGCCAACAAAATCTCTCCCACAGCACCAACCCACTTTCTAACAAGGGATGACGTGATTACCGCACAGAACTGTGGAATCTGTGAATTTAATGTAACGTCCATCATTTGTCTCTCTATCTCTTCACTGTTATATCTTAACCCTCAGTCATAATATTTACGTCTTGTGAGGGAGATATAATATGTGCCTGCTTGGATGTTATTAACAGTTGAATTTCCGTTCGAAACCTATCCTAAAATCCGAGTTAATAGGTTGGGTAAACAGTTAAGCGTTAAGAAGGAAGTTTAATGACGATTCATTAGAGCGTGGAGTCATCGATACGAGGAGCTGATACGGAATAGGGGGTTGTTTGACTTCAGTCATCGCGGCGCCACACCTCCGTTCAGTCGATATGGGTCTACGAACAAAAATTAAATAGTCATTATTTGGGCCAGAAGTCCAACTAGGGAAAGAAGATGTTGGAACAAACTCCCTAGGTTCTCACTGTACCGGAAATGACTTGCGTCATCGGTTGCGAGGAAAATTTGGCACGTCCGACACGCTCTAGAACCACTGTAACCAATGCATGTTAAAGCTGTCCACTCATAGTGTTAATATATATATATTGTGAAGAATAATTTGGTGATGGTAATCATTTCAAGTTATTCGAGGCAGCTGCAAATACATATCTAAAGGTCAGCAAATGATCATTAAATCACAAACTGTGTTATTTTTGGCCTTCAATCACTTTGACCTTCACGGGCAAGGGACATGGCAAGATGATACTTGTTTGATGTCTCACCGCGCGTTAAAATTCGTACATTGGGTCACTTGAGAAAATTCGGGCTTGCTCCCCCCATCTGGCGTGTCACGGCGATGCCTCAATTTTTAAAGGCCCAAGAAAATGAAACAAAAAAAAAATGAATTGATATTAATTAGTTAATAGTTAATAGTCCCTCCCAGGCAACTCGGCCGGCGCACCATAACCGCTATCCATCTCGTGCTTCTGCACAGGCGACCCATCGCTCCTAGTGTTCACCGATCCCGCCACCCCCACCGGCACCGACCCCGTCTCATATCTGCTTGAGTGGTATTGAGGCTCGCCGCCGCCGGGATAATACGGATGCAGGCCCGGGTCCGACTGCCGCTGTTGTTGAGCTTCCGCCAGTGACTTCTTGTTCTTGTTCAGTTTCCACAGCATGAACACCACTGCCAGGAGGAGAAAGCCTACGGCCCCCACGCCGGCACCGATGCCCGCCTGCGCGGCGGTTGTGAGGCCGGGGGACGGGGATGCTTGAGCTGGGGGTGTCGTTGCCGCCGCCACTGTCGTTTGGCTTGCAGTTGTCGAGGTCGACAAGGAAGTTGAAGGGGAGGATGACGTCAATACTGTTTGAGCCGAGGATGGCGGCGAGGGTGACGACGACAATGACGATGACGAGCTTGAACTTGGACTTGAAGTGGACGGAGAGGGGGAGGGGGAGGGAGAGGGAGAAGAGGTTGATGATGATAATGTTGTCGGCGTCGGCCTCTGGACGGCGGCGGTCTTGACGACGACAAACCGCGACGCCTTCACGTCAAAGGTCGCCCAGATCTCCGGGTTGGATGGCAGCACTTCGAACCGATCGATGCCCTTTTGGCAGCAAGAAGGATCACCATCACAGCAGTACGATGTGTCGGTATGGGTGTTGTTGGAGCAGGATATGAGATCCGTGCTGGCGATCGCGGCTTTGGTTCCACCAATGTCAGTACCGAAAAAAAAAGTTGAAGACCATCGAGGGCGGGGGCAAACTCACCTAGACAATATGAGGCACACTCTGGTGATTTCCAATTTTGGTCCGTACATGTCCCCCTTGCTGGGTTCTGACTTAATATGCCTCCGCCTTTGCAAAGTTTGTTGCTCAGGCAAACCGAGCCCGCAGCTCCGCCACAGCATGCGCTGCCGGTCTTGGAGTCTGGGTCACAGGGAAAGTCGTTGGAGGCAACCTGGCCGTTGGGGTTGAAGCATCGAAACTGACCTTGGGCCAAGCTGAGCCGGGAATGGCAAAGCAGCGAAACTGCCCACCAGACGCGTCTCATGGTGAAAAAAAAATATTATTATACATTTGACCCGGATGGTGGGAGACAAAGGAGGGGGGGGGGAACAACAACGGGAAGGGCGTTGGGAGAGAAGAAATAAGAATATGTGCAGAAAGGGATCGAAGGGCTCTCTGCCATCTGGCCCGCCCCATGTCCCATATGTTGATTTGCCCCTGTTGGCTGCTACATCGACGACAGAGTGTTGGTTCGAGAAACCAGTCGCCACGGACACAGTGCATGATATTTTTTTGTGTGTCAGTCAGTCACCAATTTTGCAGATGAATATCGTGTTACAGTGCGTGGATCGCCCTATGCACTTTAGAGGCTGCACCTCCCTTCCTTGCCCCTTGAATGGCGTCTAAGTACCACACACGATTGGCGGACAGGGACCACTTGTAAAATTTGTAACCGCGGCGCAGGAAGAGCCGTGCCACACACGCCCCGCTGTATTTCGACTCGTTTGGGTTCCAACCACCCAATGACCTCCAGCGCGCGAGTCCAGCCGAAGAAGAGTGGGGGCGGTGTAACGCAAACGCTTCTAACCTTGACGGCTGAAATCCTGAGTGGTTGAAGTTCAAAACGGCCATCCACTTCAGCCTTGATTAGCGCGCTATTGCGCGCTATCGCGCGAATCGCGATTGACGATGCCGGCCGGCTTACGCCCCTACTTGTCCTCTAGCTCTTTTGCAGCTTGGCCGGTTGTCCATAACCTCCATATTTAGAGAAAAAAGATGTTGACTACGGATATTCAGGGGCTCAGTTGGTTTCAGGTTGCACATGCTGCATGCACGTCTAACCCCAACCCTAAGCGTCAATCTTCTGCCCAACAGGCCACCTTACAGCGAGGCCTCTCTCAAATACTGGACGGCAGTCTTGGAATCCCGATTGGAGGTGGCAAGATGACGCCAAGTAGCATGCGGAGAGGCAAACATTAGCCAGGGCGAAATTTGTTCTACTCGAATGAGGCAAAGCATTTATGCTTCATTTGGGATAGCAATGGTCCATGTATGTACCTACCAAGATACATTGTGAACGAGTTGGAATAGGAAGTAATTATTGCTGATAGGTAAAACCAGGTTTGGCGGCGCGATAAACAAAAGGGCATTGGGATTTTACATTGTCACAATAAAATGGGGTCTGGTTGATTGACTACTGGTTACCTCGAGATGCTCTCAGTTTAGGGGGTGGGTAATGGCCCGGCTCAGGCGGGCTGCGCTCAAAGCCACTATTAATTAGCCACTCCTATCCTGTCCTCTATATCTGCCTTTTTCGGGAGCTCTGCGGCCTCCTGGGAGCTGATCAACTCAGACCTTGCATTGCTAATTACTTTTCTGAAGGCCCCCTTTAATTAGCCAATCCCGCATCAAATTCACTCATTAATTAGTGTTCAAGTTACGCCACACAAGCTCGCTCACAACCTGGCGTTCAAACGCCAAGGGCAACGACATCGCCACCTCCTCTTTCTTCTCATCAAGCCCAAGGTAATTATAGTTCCTCGCCACCCTATCAAAGTCGTTGTGGAGGCAGCGCTTGGCCGCCTGCCAGTATATCGCGCCCATGGTCGGGAGAAGCATGTCACAGTACGGGGCCTCGCACCTTGCTGCGGAACTCGTCGTCAGAGGCGCAGCGTTGATGGAGCGACGGAAGAGATGTCCACAGTCCGATCTCTAGGAGTACGAGGCCTGATGAGTAGATGTCGTATTCCAACTTGAATCTCGGCCGCGGCGATGATGGGTCAGCGGGGAGCAATGCGGAATGGCTGATGAGTTTGACCATTTCTTTTGTGAGCTTGTATCCCTGAGTGCGGAGTCTGTGGGAAAGTTCTGTGGGATGGTCGGGCCGCGAGAGATGCCACCCCACTAGGTATAATTCGGGCGCTTCGTCTATGGAGTATTTGGAGCCATCAATTGTAAGTTTGGGAGGGTTTGGGTGCTTGTCATCGACGTCGGTCTCCTCTGAGTGTCGAGTCCGGTGCACAAAGTATACCAGATTGTCGCTCCTGAGCGACTTGTGGAGCCAATTAACCGACTGGAGGCTGTGGGCCGCGGTCGCCAGTGCCTTGGCCATGGCAAATCTATTGTTGAGAGGGAGAGGCAGTGACTCTAAAAGTTCCAGCAGGAGTTTTCCTCAACGGCCGCCGCATCTGGTTTGCCGGGAATCTCAAACACAAGACCGATCCTGCAATTCTTTGCGTCCATCACTAAACCCCATGATAGCAGGGTTCGGAACTTGCGGTAAACGCCCGCCTTGTTGAGCAGCCGAACCAAGTTGCCGCGTCGGTAGAAGTGGTCAATATTGATGGACTTGGCATAGTGCGTCCATTCGACGAAAACAGGTCGTCCAGTAAAGGATGAAATCGAGCGTGACGGCCCAAACTCTGGTTGGCCACTATCAAAATCATCGACGTCCAAGATAGAGGAGGGTGGAGGTTTGAGGGTTCTCTCCGGGACATGATCTTACAAGGACATCTCTTCCGTCTCACTTTTATTCTGGACTTGAGGCGGGATCGGGTCCTCATGTTCCTCCTCCTTCTCCTCCTCCTCCTCTTCTCATTCTGTGACGGTCTTCAACTCCTTGGCCAGAACAGCCAAGGTCTGGACCTGGGCTCCCCAGGAAGGAGATCAGTGATATCCCCAAAGTCGAGCCTGGGATTGCGGAGTATATCGGTCTGGAGCCGCCGACGCACTTTTGTCTTGGCGTCGTCGGCTAGGAATGTATTTAGGCAAATTGTTGATGGCGGCGATCTCCTCAAGAAGGACTTGAACGCCTTTTGTCCAACATTACCCATTTCACTCCAGAGAACATACCGGGGGCTTTGGACACAATACTTGCAGTCGAGGAGCTGGCGGTTTGAAGTGGAGATGCTGGCTGGTCCAGAGCAGCACCGGGGCCGGGACTCTTTCGGGTTCGGATGAAAAGCCTCTTGATCGAACGTCCACCCGCAGACGAGTCAGCACAAGAAGCAGTCCCAACCTTGGATCGGGCTTTGCAAATGGCATGGTTCATATCGTGTAGCGCTTGGACGGTGAGTTAAGCCACCCGCTCGTTGTCGAATCGCAAAAGTTTCCTAAGCCGATCTTCAAACTCTTCGACTTGACGAGATTCACGCCACCCGCTTGGGTCAGCAACAAGCATGTCCTGGACGCCGAGAACATCGCACCATTCGCGAAAATTGACAGCTTTGGCTTCGAGTCTGAACCCGAGGATTCTGTGCGACTCTGGCGTGTTGAGCTTGAATTCCTGAAAGACGGACAGGCAGGATTTGGCCGAGGTCAATAATTGCAGGGCGGCAGCGGCGATTCCGATTGCTTCTGCCATGTTTGTGTCGCAGCGAGTAACTGTTCCGACAATTTCCAGATTGGTGCTCACGACATTTCTTGGAGGAAGGCTTTGAAGAGATGTGAAGAAATAGTGCGATAACGACTAGAGCCTCCTAGAGGCACATGGTCCGCTGTTGAAAACACCATCATAAAAGGATCATAAAAGGATGCAGTCAATGACGAAAATTCCGTTGCGGCTAGGTTGACTCGTGTTTCAGAAGCGCCCGTGGTGTTGTTGAGCGGCGGTCGGCATCCAATGAAGAAAGTGAGGCTCCTGAGGAGGGTGAATTGGTTTCACTTAGCCAGCATGTCAACGTGATTCTCGGTAGCGAGAGGAATACCGCCTAGAGAAAGCTCAAGACTGCAAGCCACATATAAGCCTGTTTATGCGCCGCTGGTAGGTGCATTGTACATATAATTCCATGACGACAAAAGAGCTGGAAGGCATGAATTAGCCTGAGGATCCGGCATTAGAGGACATCACTTGACCTTATAATTGAGCATTGGATGCAGGAATGGTGTATTCCTTTCCGCTTCTTATTGTATTTTTTGTGCCGGTAGGTCCTCTTCTGGATCAACATCTGTACGCAATGGTCACGAGTGTTTCGGTGGATCGATCAAATCCCCTTCCCATGCAATGGGCGGCGTCAGCCACTCGTTTAGATGCAATGTGCCGCACGCGAACACATTGGTTGTTCAAGGAAAAATGCGCAAAATGCATTATAAATTAGGGATGGCAGATTTGTACCCCCCCAAGCGGTTAGCAAAAAAAAAAGGCCCTCATTGCTTTCTAAGTACCTATCTAAGGTAAGAATCTCTATACAAATCTAAGTATTTAGCTTATACTACTAACTAGTTATTTTCCCCTCCCCTACTAATGCATTTTCCATCTGCCTTATTATAAAATTAAAATATTTATTAATAGTAAGTTAACTAATTTAATTCTATCTTTTTAAAATTAACTTCTTTATATTAAAACTAAGCTAATAATAAGAATAAATATATTCTTTTATAGCTTATTAGTAATTCTTAATTAAAAAGAGATTTTATCATAATGCTGACCTTAGGTCTAGGTAAATAGATGTATTATTAGACAAAGAAAGGGAAAGTTATTGAAAACTCTATTTACGTAGTTAAATACATCACGTTAATACCCTTGCCCGCTTTAGCATTACCCACCGCTCACTTGTGCATTTTAGTACTGTAATAGTACTATACCCCTAAAGTACATTTGACTGCAAATAACTTTAAAATCCTCGTTCTAAGTATATAAACTTAGTCCCGTTTTGCAAAGGGTAAACGCCTATTTCCTAAGCAGTCTAGCGCTTATTCGCCATGCTTTGTTTATACTCCTTATAATTGCGTTCCGCTAGCTTGTTGCATGTATAGTAGTAGCATATAATTTGTACGTTAGTTGTTTATTAGTTATCCTTACTGTGTAGTAAAGTTATTGGTTAGCTATTGCGCTAGTGAATTATTATTATTTACTTTTCAACTACATACCCTTCTACCCTTTTTCTTTTAGTAACCTACTCTCTTCCTTACTTTGTAATCATAATATTCTTATTATAACTATATTGCTTGCTATTCTATATTTATATATACTAAATACTTTTTTAAAGCAACTAATCCCTTTATTTATTTTTTAAGCAAAAATACTCTATATTAAAGCTAATCATACAATGCATTATAACGCGTACATTATTCTTTATTATACTTAAAATAAAGTTAAAAAACAAAATACACCCGTTCTACTAAAGGATTTTATATATTCTTATTATATTTGTACTATATTAAAATAATATAATTTAAATAGTACAATTCCCTTTTGCATTAATTATATAGTTAAATTTATAGTTAAAATTAAATATAACTAATATATTAAGCAAAAAAATATATACAATTAAATAAGTTTTTTTATACTTTTATATTATTAGCTAATTACTTACTATTTATAAATCCTTACAATTATATAAAGTAATACTATTAAACTTTATAAATTCTTTAAATTTGCTATTTACTTTTAAAATAAAAAAAATAATAATAAAAGTAATAAAAACTTTATATTTAATAAAATTATTTATATTAAAATTATTAAAAAAATTAATATTTTATTTATTATTTTTATTAATATTAAAAAAGCTATATAAGCTTATTATAGTTTAACTATTAGTAAAAAAGTAATTAATAAGTTAGTAAGTTTGTACTTTATATCCTTAACCCTATTCTTTGTATATTACTAATAAGCTATTAAAATACTAAGGGAGTTAAATTATTTATAATATTATAATAAATAAGCATTACTAGCTTTGCATTATAATATACGCTTATTTTAGCTTATATAGTAATGTTATTAATATAAAAAAGTAAAAGCAATTATTAAAGCTTACTCTATTAGTAAACAACCTAGTGTATAATATTTAAGCTATAGCTAAAAAATCTTTCTATAATTAGATTAAGGCAACCCTTCACTGCGTTTTTAAAAAGGAAGGTGTAAATAATTATTAGGCTACTGCTTTATAATAGGAAATTGAAGCTACTTTGCCAATTATTCAAATAGGCTGTAGCTATTTGCTTTTTTCCTTAGTTTTTACTATTTGTTTTTTAAGCTAGAATTAATTTTATTTTTGTACATTAGTTTAAATAAAAAGTATTTAATAATTAACTTAAATAACTAACTCTTTTACTAAAAACCTATTCTATTTCTATATTATAATGCTTTATTATTATTTATAGTTTACTGTACCCTTAAATACCTAATAACTAGTGTAGCATATTACCTTCCTTCTGCCTTTGGTCCGTTATTCCCTTAATACTCTTTTATTAATAAGTTTATACTTTTTACACTTTTAAATACTAGTATTTAAAAGCTACTTCCAAAGCTAACTTTACTTCCTTTTAAAAGCAAGGGGTTATTTGGAAGGCTATAATAGGGTAAACTAGTTTAAAAATTTAAATTTACTTAAATACTTATAGTAAAACTTTATAATATTACTATTACATTCCTTAATATTCTTTACTAGCTTTTATATTACATAATAAAAGTAAAGCTATTTAATTTTATATTATAAAATACTATTTGTAGCTTAAGAATTAAAAATAATATTAAAAAACCACTTTTAAATCGCCTTTTTATTACTTAAATTTGTAATTACAATACTTTTTACTTTCTTATTATATTCTTAATTAGTAGCTTTTTAATTTAAAAAGCTTAACTAGTATAATTTAATAAATAAAATGTAAAAAGTAAAGAATATTTTAAATATAAAAGGTAATTTAAATGCTATAATTTACTAATAAATTATTACTATTTTATAAAAGCTTTTTTATTTATTATTAAGTTTAGCTATAAAACAAGCAGTTTTAAAATATTATATATTAATTTAAATTAAATTGCTAAGCAAATATAAAGCAGCTTTTAATTAGCGCTAGTTTGCAAAATATATTTATTACTTTTAAACCTTAGCTATATATACTTTAATTTAATTTATTATTTACTAAATTCTCTTTTTAATAGTATTAGTATTATTAAACTTTTATTATTATTAAGCTATTTATAAAGTAGCTAAAAAGTAAACTAACTCCGTTTCTATTATTAGGTCCTAATTATAATTTGTAAAAAAAAAAGAGAGGCTAGTTGTTTTTAAAGTATAATTATTCCTTACAAATTTAATAATAAATAGCTAATTTACTTAGTTATTTTAATAGAATAAATAGTAAGTATATAAATATTATTTAATAATAGCGTTAATAATTTTTATTTAATTATTAATTTAAAAATAAAACAATATTAATAACTTTAGTATAATGCTTAAACGTTAGCTTAGTTTTTTTTTAAATATAAAAATAAATTAAATATTATAGTTTAAAATTATAAATGTTAAAATGCTATAAAATTAATAAACTTTTTAAATAAATATATTAGCTAGTATAATTACTATTATATTAATGATAAATATAAAGTATTTTATTTTTATAAAATAGTTAACTATTATTAAAAAGTATTTATAAATAACGCTATATTACTAGTAAGCTAGTAATAAACTAATGTAATTAATAAAAATATTAACTTATAGCTTATAAAAAACGGAAAGTAGCTATAGGAAACCCGCAGGAGTAATCCGAAAGTTTTTTATCTATAAGTATAAGTAGTAGCTTTGGATAAAAAGAGTAATATTTTAAAATATTTATAGTTAATAGTACGTTTTTTACAAGAGGTTATAAGTTTTGAATTGCTTTGGGTAGCTAGTAGCTAGTGAGCTGTATATTTAATATAGAATTTATAGTTGGAGGTTAAGGTTAGGGGGTATAAATAGGTAGTTTTGTATAAAGAATTGTTTAATAATTACTTTACAATCATATATTTTAGCTTTAAGTTTTTTTCAAATAAAGGTAAAAAAGCGCTTACATTTTAGCTTTCTTAGCGTAACGATAGCTTTTTATATAATATAAAAGGTTTTATATACTCTATTAATAAAAATATTAATTAACTTTATTACGTTTATTATTATAAAACGTATTGTTAGTAGGTTGTTTATAAAGCTTTAGCAATGTAAAGGTAGTAGCGTTCGTATACAATTAGTAATCCAATTATTTAATGTATTTGCAAAGTTTATTAGCTAGTTACTTAGAAATTAGGATAGAACATTTAGTATTATAGTTTTAAATTTCTCGTAATAAAAGATTGTAAAATGAAAATTACTTAAAAACTCTAACTAATAAGCCTATTGCTAATTAAATATTTTAATAGTTAAAAAGTATTATGAGCTTTTATAGTTTATTAAAACTTTTACTAAGTTTTTTACGCTTTGTAATTTGGAATGCTATTTTTTAAAAGTTTTTATAATAGCAAGTAATTTTTTATTGTAAATTTTATAATTATATTTTGCAAGTGAATATTTTGCTAAAAAGAAGGTAATTAGGTAATAGATATTGTAAGGGTTATATTAGAAAAGCATTTTGCTTATTACTTAATTTAATATATTTGTTTTTATAATTGTTTTTAACTTTAGATTAAAATACGAAAGCATTAGGGTTATTATAAAAGCAGTTTTAAATTGCTTAAAGGTAGTAATCACTTTTAGTTCTAAAAAGGTTTAATATTCCTTATTTATAAGCAATGTAAGTAAGTGTGCAATAGACAAAAAGCTATTAATAAAGTAATAATAAAAATTCATAATATTTATAAACTATTAAAGCTTTTTTAAAGTATTTAGCATTTGCTATTCTATAATTATAATTACTTTTTTAAAGTTTATTTTTAAATTAAAAGTTAAAATAATAAGTTTAAAGTATTTTATTTTCTAAATATAAAACTTATATTTTTAAATATTAATTATAAGGCCTGCTTTAATAAGTTTTATTAATATTTTACATCCATATTGCTTATATTTTAATTATAAGTTATTATAAATAAGGATATTATTAAAGTATATAATAATATATTTATTTAATATATTAAATAAAGTATAGTTAATATAGTATTAAAAGGAGCTAGGGGTGTTTATTATGCTAAAGTTTGCTATTTAGCATTTAAAAAAGCTAAAACGGGTAATAAACGCTATTTTCTACTTATTATTTAGAGCAATTTAGAGGTAGTTAAAAGCTACTATAATGTTGAGCTTAGTAAAAAACTTCACCTTTTTAAGAGCATTAAGCGTTTCCTATATAAAAAGATTAGGTAACGGTTTTTCTATATAACGTTATTTAACTCCTAATAATTAATATAAATTTGAATATTACTATTAGGTTTTTAAGCTAAAAGTACTAGCATAATTATAAAAAATTAGCTAAAGTGTATAAACCCTTTTGCTAAATAGTTATTTAAGTATTTCTTAATAATATAAAGTTTTACTAGTAATATAGTATAGATTTAGTAATAAAGGAGAGTTTGTTTAAATAATAATTTAATTTTATAGTTAAAAGAGTAGTGTGGGGGGAGTGTTTTAACATTGATAAGTAAAAACCTTTAAATTAAATTGTAGAATTTGCGGGGGAGTTTTGTTTTAATTTCCTAGTAGGTAAAGGGCAGCTTGCTATTAATAAACTTTTAAATATCCTTGTTAAAAACTGCTTTTAACTAAGGAGCGTTCCTAACTTAGCTCCCAAAGGCCTAAATCTAAGGGTTTAAAAATAGGTTATTAGGTTTATTATTAGATAGGATTTACTAGAGCGATTTTTTAGGTAGTTGGTTAATAAGGTTTTTTATAAGTGTTATTAGTATAATAATATTAGTAAGTAAAAATAACTTTCTTATATTTATTTTGGATATTATAATGCTTTTTTAGCAGAAAAGGAAGAGAAAATTCATAATATTGAGAATATTAATGTTAATCGTTAGTACAAGCTTAGAATTTTATAGCGTAAAGTTGGAAAGAAGCTATTTTCTTTTTAAGCTATAACGTTTTCACTTCCATTTCATTTTGGGGGCAATATTAGATATAGGAGGTAATAATATATAAAGTACTTTGCTTTCTAATTTAATAATCCTTTAAAACTAATTAATAGTAGGGTTATAAAAGCGTAACTAAAGGAGATTAAAAATAATATTTAAGCTATTAAATAGCTAAATAAATAAAGTGATTTTTTTTTAAAAAAAAAAGTATAAATTGGTTAAGAAAGTAGTAGTACGTTATTAACCTAATTAATATTCTATTAGTGAAATAAAAGTAATAAAGGGAGAGGAGGAGCAATTGTTAGAAATTATAGTAATATATAAATGTAGCATTAATAAACTTAATTAAAGAATATTTTAAGTTAATTATTATTTAGGCTAATATAGGTTAAAAGCTATTATTAATAAGTTAAAATGTAATAGAAAACATTATATTAAAACTTATAAAATAAAAGTATAAATTAAAATATTAGAGTAGTTAAGGTTTTAAAGGGTGCTTTTAATTATATTTAGTATTAAAAGCTATTTTTTTCTTATATTAAAAGTAATTTTAAATAAGCTTAAAAGCAATTTAATTTTTATAAGTTTTACATTCTAATAAAGGCAAATTACTACATAGTATTCTAATTTATTATAATATATATAAAAATTTAGAGTCCTTTTATGTTCACGTTTAATAGAGTTTAATAAAGCGCGTAAGCCTATTTTTATTATATTTAAAGCTATATTATTTAAGTTAAAGGCAAGTTAATGCTTTAGTAAGTGTAAGTATGCTATATTTCGAAAGTGAAATGCTTTATTTTTAATATTATTATTTAAATTGTATAATAAGCCTACTTATTTATTAAAATCCTTATTTTCTAGCTACTAATTGCTAATTAAAGAGATTAAAGCTTATTAAAGTTTAATATTAATTTTAGTTTTTAAATTATTAATTTAGTTATAATTTACTATTTTAATTTAGTTAACTAAATAAATAAACTTACCAAATGTAGGAATAATAGCCCTTTGAGGGGCATAGAGCATTGAGAAGGTAAAAGGGGTAGCCATCACGTGACCACAGGGACCACAGGGACCCACATGGATCGGCCACATCAAAAGGCTTCCTGTTAACCTAGTTAGGATCCTTCTTCTTATGAAGAACAAGATAAATCAATGCAACTACCACACAACTCACTAGCTACCACTATGTAGCTAACCAAACCACCTATCATGATAGTTGTTGACTAACGTGATTAACCCTATCAATCCAACACCTAAAAAGTTTAAAAAAGCTATTTTTTTTCCATTTTCTAGTTTTTAAATAAAAAGTTCTAAATCCTTTTTTATTTAAACGTATGTATTTTAGACAATATAATATATATTTAAAATAATAATAAAATCATTATAATTTTACAAATTCTTTAGCTAAAAGGAGAATAAAAACGAGTTAATAGTAATAAAGTTAATATTTGCCTAAATATAACTATATACATTACTATTAAATTATTGCAAAATGTAAAAAATCCAGTCACTAGCTGTAAATCTAGGTTTTTTAATAATTTAAATTTTCCCTTTAGAAAAAAATCTAAAATAGGATTTATTTACTATTTTATATCCCGCCAATTCTTAGAATAAGGATGAAATTGGAAAGTTAATTTAATAGCTTAGACTCTTTTGTAAGGAAGGAGCACCCTAACACAACCTAACACACACACTCCCCTGACCCACCTGTGCGCACGCACTACCCCACAGATTACAGGAAGCCAGACCATCGCGCAACCACAGGTCCACAAGGGAGCCCAGTCTTCCAACCATGTATGTAAGCAGTAGCCCTCGCTCACCTCTCTTTGCGAGGCCAGGTTGAAGTCTTACACCTTTCTCAGTCATTGCTCGCCCTACTTGTTGCCACCTGTCACGATGCCGACCTTAGGTCTGGGTAAATAGATGTGTTATTAGACAAAGAGAGGGAAAGTTACTGAAGACTCTGTCAAGGTGGTTAAATACGTCGCGTTGACACCCCTGCCCGCCTTGGCGTCACCCACCGCTCCCTTGTGCATCTTGGTGCCGTGACACCACCATTGTGACCACCTTGATCAGGCGTACCTGCCCCACCTTACATCTTCGTTTGGCGTTATTTGGAGAAACGAACCCCTTTTTACAAGTAATACATTTCCAATATTCTAAAGTTTTTATTACTTATTTAATTGTTTGCGAAGAAATCCTAGATATTCCAGTTTTTAAAGCGAAGCCTTACTAAGTTAAAGCTCGAGCTTAAAAGCTGAATTTCTAAAGAATTTTCTCTATTGCTAATAAATTGGTTAGTGAAAGGAGTTTTTTCCATCCTCGGGTTTCAATCTCAAGATGCCTTTGTGCTCAGCCATCGTGCAGGATTTGCCTGCCCCTCCAGGCAGAAACGCCAAAATCTCGATATAGATCTGCTTTAAAGAAAGGAATTTTGTGTTTTTCAAGGTAGAAAACGGCCCCCAATATCCCAGCCTTCTTGGGAGTTGGATGGGGAGATCACCAACGGCCATGGACGTGTGTGTGGGTGGGTGTGTGTGGGTGTGTGTGGGTATAGGTGTGTGTGTGGGTGTGTAGATGTGTGGATGTGTGGATGTGTGCTTGCTTTGATGGAAAGGATTGTAGTAGTGTGGGTTCTGTAGTAATGTGTGGTGGTGTGAGTCGAAGGCAATAGAATTGTTAGGCACCTGATAGTGGCCGATAGTGACGTGACTTGCCAAGGCCAGTTTGCGGCCTTTTTTTTTGGCCTGCTTGCCCCCTGATGTACATCCCTTTGCTCCACTTTGCAACTGGCAATGCACAGGCCACTTTTTATACGGTAAAATCCTGTATTTCATGGCCGCCGCCCAGTCCATGCAAACTTTATGCCGCTGCACCGTTAAAATCCCGTCGTTCAAATGCAAAGAAGTGAAGCTTACGGATTACCTGCCAGCCCCTGAGTGCCCTGCAGGTGCCGCGCATTGCAACGAGCAAGAATCACGCCCTGATTTGCACCTAAATCGGCATCAATGTATGGATGTAGCCTAGTCAATTTGAAAAGTGGTACAAGTACGAATGGAATCAATTGATCTATTGATAGCTGATTGCCCCGCCAATACGGCATGTGCCGAGGGCCTGACTGCCTTGCGACGATCAAGATTTGTGCCCTGATTTGCAGCCAAATCAGCATTACATAGTAATGTGGATGTTGACTTGGCTACTTTTCTAAGGTTCTGGGCGGCGCCCATGAATTTCATGAATATACCATATAAATACGGATCCGTGCATTGCCGGGTGCCAGCAGTTGCAAACGATGTACATCAGCAACAAGGGGGGGAGGGGGGGAGGGGGGGGGGGGGTTTACAAATATGCCATCCATAAATTAAATCAGGCTGCTAATTATTTAGGAGCCACAAAAACTGGACCCGAGAGACGGCAAAGTAAGTGTCTGGAGGTCTAAATGTTTATTGCTGTGGCGATCCTCTCAAGGCCTGGTTCGCAGACGTGAGATAGTGGATATCGTTTCGTGTTGGTAGGGCGTATTTCTCAATCAGGCAACAGCATTTCTGTCGATCTGGCTAAGATCACAAGAGGCGGGAAAGGCTGATAGCTGCGTGGCCGAACTCCTGACGCGTTGACCGATTTTCAAAAAGGGAATGTGGCCCCTCTTACCACTCTTCTGGGCTATTCCTGGCAGGAAACCATTGGCTGTGTGCAAGGGTGGTGGTTGGTAGAGCGTCGCCAAGCTCAGGATGCATCCATTGCATTGTTGTTGGTTCTGGGATTCTCAGGGGGCCAGTGACACGCAAGTGGACGCGCGTCATATGGAAAGGTTGGGGGCCGCAAGCTGTAGTCAAGGGCATAATAACTGAATACCATCTCCATCGCAAAACACAAGCTCGAAAGTTATCAGCTCTCTCCATCATTAGCCCTCTATCGTCACGACCGCAGAAACCTACACTCATTCCCAACGACGACAGAAACGCAAACAGAAACATGGTCAGCGATCGGAATTTACGGCTCATCACGGCCTCGACCTTGTTGCCCGCCATTCCCCTGTGCATCATCTCCAGAATCGTAACGCACAGGTCAGTGCCCGCAGTCGGTCTAGTTCCGCTAAGTGTATCCGCGGTCTGGTCCGTCGTCCTCGCCTATAACATCAGGTCCCGAAAGCCTAAGCAAGAATATCACTACGGACGCCATCACCATGGCGGTCCCCACGCAGACCCCGAAACCGCTTCCATCTCATCCTCAGTCGAGGGAGGCGATGACGGACCCCCCAAACACCCCGCCATTCACCCCCTCATCGTCTTCGTGGTCGACGTTATCCTCGCCGTTTCCTTGTTCATCGTCCCCGTCTTCACGTGGATCACAATAGGGGACTGCCAAGGCGAGTTCATGTATGGCAACCACTGCCGTTATGGATTTGGCGCTAGGGCGTCCATGGTCGCAACATATACCACAATCCCTCTGCTCCTCGCCTTGTAAGTCAAACCCTCCTCATCGCGAACAGTATTATACGCCATCCTAACTCGTAGCAGCGCCATCCACGCCTACTTTCCCCTGCGCAGTACCGCGCAGCACATCCTCCACTGCGTAGACTGGGACCGCGTCCCGCCCGCCTGCCCCCACTGCGGCGAGTCCGTCCGCACCGGCAGTCCGCCTGCCCTGCCCATCGCCAGGAAGAGCGCCCGCTATGCGGGGGAGCCCAAGCGCTGGGGCTTGCAGGCTCCCGAGTGGATGTCGGGTGGTTCAAGTTCTGGTAGGAACAAGGGTGATCCTGCCTATGCTTCTTTGCTGGCTGGCGCCGATGATGCGCAGAGGTATCGGGATAGTGCCGAGCAGGAGCGCGCTCCGATGCCGGCGACGAATCCGGCTGATGTGGGAGCAACTGGTGAGTCGATTCTCAAGTGAGCGGTTCGGGGGTTGGGGATGATCTGAATTGTGGTGTTAAATGAGGGTGGCATATTGACGCACCCGTGAGTGAGTGGTTGGGTTGGGTCGTTTGGATGGGCAGGCACACGGACGAGCATGTGATGAGCCTGTGAGTGCGGCATTCCGTGGTTTTTTTTTTTGTCATTGCTATTGTTGCGTGATTTGTATCTTGGCCCTTTCCAGTTTTAGTTTCCCAGTGCGTCTGCTTTGTTACATTTGGAGCTGGAACTACATGTAGATTGTCCTTAACCTAGTTTGCTATCCGGAAGTCATACAGTAGGCGAATCAACCAATGATATCATATCTTATGGAGCTTCATAATTACACAGAGCTTAAGCTTTTAGTTTTACAAGGCAATACAGATTCCTCTCAGTTCTGGTATTCGAAGACCATTGAAGTCATTACCAACTCTTGATCGATGATCAACCTTGTATTCTTTGGCGATCACAGTGTTTTTGGCAAGCTGTTGATGGACATGCATTGAACTAAACCTATTCCAGTCTTTCCTCCGCGATGACTTGCTCTTACTTAGCGGCAGCTTGGCGGGATTCTCATCTCTCCCCTCCTGCGTAGTTGTAGCGCCCAACCCAACACAACCAATCCTGTCAGCTCTATTGAGGCACTGAAACGCTGGCTGTATGTCTGGTACCGAACCACCTAGGTTGGCTGTCAACCACTCCATATAACTTATCTCATTGCAACCCCGCTGGCGCGTAGCCTGAGTCCGACATGTTGCGTCTCAAGTCATGCTTTTGCAGGATCACACTTGCAAAGGCCAGAAGTACTCGGCTTATGTGAGCCGGCTTGTGAGGGTTTAGAAAACTGTAGGAAAAAGAATCGATGCGATAGATTGTTGGAGGATCTGCAAGCGAACTAACACGCGCACGCAAGCATGCTTTTGCAAGATCACGCTTACAGAAGTCTAGACGCACACAGAGTATGTTAAGCAGAATAAAGAATAGGCAGTTACAATGGAAGAGGTGGTTCCGGTTTCAACTAAGAACCTCTTGTTGCGAATCAGTGTTTTTATGCTGCTTTGCGCAGCGATAGTTATAGTATCTTGCTACTGCCATCGAGAAATTTCAGCATTGATGAAAGGTTGGACTAAATGATATTACAGTTAAGACCGGAAAACGCAGATAGCAATTTAATTTATCCGTTATTCCCCAAGTACTATGCTATATCTCCCTGGTAGATTGATGTTCTAAGTTACCTAGCTCGGGACCGCTTGGGTTCTGGGGCTGTCTGTGTGAAAGAACAAGTGTCCTAAATTTTCTCTCCTCGGGCAGGAACTGCCCTAGGACATATCACGTTCTAGGCGGGGGACGAGCCGAGGAGAACTAGGATCCTAGCAAAACTCTCTAAGGAATCCCGTCCCCAGACTAAGTATGTCCTAGGAGAAGAGTCCTAGGCACGCAAGAGGGCTAGGATAGATGGAATAAGATATATAACCTCCTTGGACCCCCTAGTTAGGACTTTTTTGGCTTTTAGGACCACTGCTTTTCCGCTGGATGAGGAGTTGTAATACCCTTTGTATACATACGCAGACTCTCGCTCATTTGGTCCTGCGTACGAGGAAATCTGCGCACGTAGATTCGCTTGCACTTGATTCCTTGTGACAAGTTCTCTCTTACGCACCTTTCTTAGCAAGCCGGCTCGCACATGCAAGGCCTTATGGTCACTTCCCTTTCTGGCTTGCGCAGGCGCTTCATTGGAGCGCTGTTTGCTAATGCTATGTAGATATCTTTTAGGAGACAAGACGAAATCGGCTTTAAGGTTGAGTAGCCCTACATACCCTGGCTTGCCATAGGTCCAGTTTCCTCCGCTCTTGTGCAGGAGGGCATTTGTGGCCACCTATCAGGAGAGTCTGTCCATGCTTAAGGCTGGCCGTGGTTCGTTTGAGGACCTCATGGGGGATTTATCTGTGCTCGCTGCTAAAATATTAGTTAAGTACAGACCCACTACAATGCGCAGCATTATGTACCTGTGGGTTCCCAAGACCGCTGGAAAGCTAAAGGGATCTAAAACCTGACGATGGGAGTACCTCACTTTCGAAGACCTGTGTTTTTCCAAGACCTGAGGGGAGGCTTGAAGCGAGCCCTAACGAGATCAAAGATGTGCGTACTCACTTAATGTTGACCGGATCCGAATAGCCCGCCTCCGCTCAAGCATGTGAGACTCCCACTTCGTAGGGGGCCAGGTCATTTTACCACGTATTATATCTAGGATGATGTGCGGCCGGGACTGGACGGGTGGATGTCCAGAGAGACACCGGGGCAGCACTGGTTGCTGGCTCGCACTTGGCCGAGGAAAGAGTGCCATGCTGATGACTAGCGCCCGTCAAGTCGGTGCTAGCACAAGCCAGAGGTAGGTCCAGACCTTTGTAAGCGTGATCCCGTAAAATCATGCTTACGTGCGCGTGTTGGTAGCAGAGCCCGCTGCCGTCAGTGCACCAGGGCATCGGCCTGATCGGGCCGAGCGGTGCACTCGATGATGAAATGGAACACTGTAGTCGCGGGCTTCAGGGAGTTAATTGTATAATAAGGCGGCCAGATGCCCTGCATCCGTTAGATAGATCAAGCGAAGAATCAACCAGGTTACAGTGTTGTGCTTCCGTGCGAGTCGCTACGAGAACGTGACGAAAATCGACAGGATCCTTTCTCAATTTGCATACCATCCATGCTCCTCTCATTCATTAGCTCATGACTATCCAAAGGCTTCGCAGCAGTCGTACACCCTTTTCCCATAGCCAAACCCCAAAGCCTCTCCGAAACTGAACCTTATTTTGAAGTTGTTAAGTTTTCAGCCCTAAGACGAGGTTCCTCCATTGTTTATTTCTTGGGCTTGCCCGATTTCCCAGTTTCCCCTTTGGTCAATCTCACAGCTTCCTGTTCAAGACATCTCAAGTCTTCAGCGGTCAATCCTGACTATGTAATCGAGGTTAAGCTGCGTCCTACTTTGCGGAGGACGGACTCTGACCTTGTCGCCACCAGCTGCTTGAACCTACAAAGAGAGGCAAGAGTCAGCAACCCCATACTTTAAGTGTGATGATTTGGTAGCTTACGAGCTCCCTCGCTCTCTTTGCGGTTTGTACGACCAATATGAACCTCTTCGGGACATCCTTCAAAATATCATCAACGGTAACGGGCATCGTGGGGGACGGCAGTTAACAGTACAGCTGCGGTTGAGAGAATTTGGAAGCAGGATTGGGCGGGATGGTTCGGCTACGTCGGAAGTAGAACAGAGCGATGAGATTGGAAAAGGAGCAGAACGTAGGATTCGTGGCACTGCCAAGGTATCGACTTTTGATAGAAGAGCCCGGGGACAGTATCAAATATATAGAGACCACTTGTGGACGCAAAAGTTTGACTTCTATCCCCTCCAAAATGATGCGACAATAGGCGGCCGGCCATCGGCCCTACGCGCACATCTTAGCTAAAAATAACGATCGACTTCGCAACAGAGATGTCGAAAGAAGGGAGTTTCAGAGTGGCATTTTTAAAAAATACCGCCGGCATAGCCTCCCTCTGCGGCGCAATTGGTGACCTGACGCATGTTTGGGCCAACAGACACTCATGCCCAGAGACTATCGGCTGTTATTAGATCCTACACGTTTGAATGTCGGGATATCGCCGAATAGACACGAAAATCTTTGGGGTCTGGGTTGGCTGCATTTGTGCATGGGTCCAGGTTTGCTTCCAAAGGCGCAGGTCAATATCAAGAGTCTTAAGATTAATGTTTCCTGATAACAGATTCTGCCTAGACTCAGGTTCAGAGTAGTCCGGCGATACAGTCGCGTTTCAGTGGGTGCTCGCATGCCGCAACACGACATGTTGCTAATGCGAGCTAGAGGGCGTACAATAGCCCTGACAACAGCAGAACCCATCCACGAGTCCGATTATTCAGGGATGAGAGCAGAATGGCCGGCGTTCCGACCGCCCAAACGTCATAAAGCACGGTGTCTCGGGCTTTAGGTGTCAGAAGCATGCAGGGCCACGGTGGCCGCAAGTGGCTGGTAGGCTGCAGCAGACAAGGGATTCAAGGTCAAAGTTGTTTCATCAACTTTGTTAGCACACTAGGCTAAACATATGCATGCGCGATTCCTGAAACCGTGGTGGTGCCCTCCTTTGCGCACCTTGCGCATCTTTATGGCCAAGCGGGTTACTGACAATACGTACTGCAGGAATCAACTGGACTTCAGGAAGCTGATCGCGCGATCGAGCCAGTCGAGGCCCTTTGTCTCGAACAGCTTGTCCGGCTCGGCGGCGACTGGAGCGACGACACCTGCGCCTAGAAGTAACACTCACCGGCTTGAGCCGCTGTGTTTTTCTCCGATGATATGGACCAGATGCAACGTTTCTGATGCTCTCGTGGATCCCTTGCAGGATTGCCTAGGCTTTGCTTGGACAGCCGAAAAGCCAGAGGGGTGGTAAAATTACCCCGGTTTTTCTCATGCCGCTGAAAAGCGACGGATGTTGGAGACCCGCTGCAAAATAACTTTTTTATGGCATGCGATGAAACATTCTGTTGCTTCTGCTTTCTCCGATGCACCGACGGATCGGATCCGAGGCAGCTTTCCCCACGTGGCTGTGGACCCGCTGGGGAATTCCTTGTGTTTTTCCAAGACGGCTGTAAAATTACGTCGGGCAACGTTTTCCCGATGTCTTTCCACATATGCTATTTGTGGAATCTCGGTGCCGAAAATGAACACCACGGAGGCGCAGAGCAGCAATATAAAGCCCTACTCGATTTTTCGCAAGACTCTAGGCGGCGCGGTGCAAGCGTGTGTCCCAGGACGTGTGTCGGTGTCAGTCGACAATCGGGTCGCGGGTATAAATTCCGGAGCAGTCCGCGCCCCTCCCGCCCAGCTCTGTTCCTCACGAAAACATGGCGTCTCCTCGTCGTATCCCCTGCTTGCGCTGCGCCCGCGCCATGACACGAGATGCCACGATCATCTGTCAAGAGGGGGAAAGTATGATGCAGCTACCCCTCCCTGTCGTACTGGACCCAGAATCCCAACAAGTTATTAGACTCGTCCGCCGATTCCCACCCCGAGCATGACAAACCGGGGATGTCCAACGCGCCGCGACGTCAGCGCTATCCAAGGCTGGGACAATTGGACCGAGAGCGAGCAGCACGGAGCGGCAAACCTGTTGCTTACAATACTTGGAGATTCATGTTCTTGGCTGTTGACGATATGTGTGTGGACAAATGAAGGCGAATGCCAAACACGAGAGACTGAGACTTGAAAGAGGCGCAAAAAAAAGACGTGAAATTTTGTAATCAATTCCCGGTTTTCAGACATCAGATCCATCTCTCTCGATGGCGGGGCAACCTCTAGCAAACTGCGCGCCGCTAGTGGGTCAGGCCGCTTTACGAACTGGATGCCTTTATGTCTTTGCAACCTACCACCTAGACTAGGCAAGCGGTCATCCTGACTGCTCTGGCGTATCACACCTACTTGGGCAGAGTAGGACTGCCCATGCACGAGTCTACTTTCGTAGAAACGGGCCTCATCAGGCCGAGCTATCTAGTACTCTGGATTTTGGCTCTTCGGACGATCGAGAATTCGGCTGACGCCTTTATGGAATTTGGTGGGAAAGATGTAATGTGGAACACGGGATTTGGGCTCCCCTCGCATTACACCAGAAGTTAGGCGATGATGGTGAGCAGGCGCACTTGAACATGCTTTCGTCTCGAAAATCAGTTATTAGTAGAATAATGCACGCATGAGTCGCGCCGCCCAGCCGCGACGTGTTGCAGCCGACCTGCGTCAAGCACGCTCACCTTGCACGCCACACATCTCAAATCTCGGGGTGCCGCAACTCCGCACCGTTCCGAGGCAGTGTACTGTGAGGTTTATCGGGTCAGCAGTCTACGGCAGCAATGTGACTTGGATGGTCTATCAAACTATGGTCCTGCTAAGCGGGCAACCGGACGTCATCATCCAAATGCTCAGACAGGCGCAGAGCGCTATATCATTCGCGATCCCGACCATGACACTTCGAACAATGGCCAATCTTGCATCCCTCGATGTATGTATACTTTCGCGATTCCCCCAGGTGACGGGGTCGTTCAACTCGAAACACGCCGCGCCGCGCCGCACCGGTGGCGTCGACACCCCTGTCTTGTTGGTGCGATGGGTTACCATGGAGTTTCCCTGATCGGCCCCGACGCCGCCAGTCCAGCACAACTTGAACCCAAACGGTGATCGCGAGCCAACTGCGGGCCCACCGGCACCCGTCAGCACCGCATTGACCCGAATGTCAAACCTATTGCAAACTTTGACCTCGGCGACGTATGGCGTGCCGCCGGCTCAACGACCACTATAGCTATCCTGTCGCTTCTTCTGGCTCTGATCTTGGGAGCAGCTATGTGGGTCAAGTCTGACACCAGTGACAACCTGTCCATCGACGACAACAAGCTGTCCCAAGACAACAACAAATGGGCCAAGGGCAGTTACGACATTGCCTTTTATCAGCTTTGTGACCAGGATACCCATGTGAGCGAGCAATCTCTTCCCCGTCCCAGTACTGCACATCATGTCTGACACCACCGCCCGCTCCGACAGCGAAATGACCCCGCCTGCGCCGAGACCCTGTCCAGGGGAATTGGCGGTCTTGTTATCCATAAGAAGAGCATCGACTCTGACTTTGACGCATTCGAATGGATGAGGAACCTCACAATCAACCTTGAAGACAAGCTGGCTTCGTGAACTCGGCGTTGTCCCCATGGCCCACCTTGTGCTAGCCGATCTCTACGCCACCTTCTTCGCGACGGACTATACCGCCATGTTCGCCTACGACAAGCTTTATAAGGCCGCCTTGCCCATTATCTCGATTGTTCTGTGGGCTATCCCCCGGCTCCGTGGCGGCGCTCCACTTTCAAGGGTTGTCCGCTCTCAGTGGCCTGTCCACTGGTTCTGGGTCTTTCCGTTTATTCGCTACGGGAAGATCAAAAGCCTTTGGGGTAAGTACTTTCTGGCCTCAAACGTAGCCCTGGGTGGATATAACTTGGATCCTACTGGCGAGATAACCCCACTGTGCAGGTTTTGGCTTCAGGTCACTGAGATGGCCGATGTGACCCCGAAGCTGGTTTTTCTCACGACCCTCCTCGACTCATTGGTATTCATCGAAGCTCCAGGCTCCAACATGGATGTGGCCGACAAGATTGGCCACATGGTGACCATAGGGGGGGGGGCCGTTTCGTTCATTCTTCCCATGGATTCGACCTACCAGGACGAGATTATTCGGTTACGGTGTTTGTGGTCTGGTCTGCGGCTATGGCATCTGGCTCCAACTCAACATCTACGAGCGGTTTCGTTCTTACGGCCGTCGAACCGTCTATGACGACAACAACCCATACTTCGAGTCCCTCAATCGACACATTCTCTTGACCGCTCTATCTGGCGTCCTCTACCTCGTGTATGTCGGCGTTCGACTTGAGAAGCCCAGGCTTGGCATTCTGTTGTTTATCTCCATGTCCACGTTAAAGAGCCAGGATTACTTGGGTCATCACGATTATGGCAAATGCCAGAGGAGGGTCATGCACCCGCCGCATAGTCTTCCGGCAGTCATGGGAGTGGGCTTGCCGGTGGTGTATTATTTTTTCTTTCTGGTCCTTGTACATCACCTCCGGCGAGCCGTTTTGCCCTCGTGGCGACCTAGGCTGGGACCAAAGACATCTTAGAGGAGAGAATGGCCTTTGGAATTGTGGGACAGTTTTCGACCACCTTTACCGAAAATACTCTACAGCCTGTACCAAGACTCTCTTCGGGACACTGTCGCGACTGCGACCACTTCACTACACGGTCCACAACGTTCCTGGTGATTTTGATTGCACGCAAAACATGATAATGGCACGGTTTGAGAGGTTTCAAATCAGCATTGCTTCAATCTCGAATGACTTGAAAACTCTCTCTGCCACAGCATCTTGCACAAGACATTGCGTCACTGCTACCCAAACTACTATATACATCAAACCGAGCTCGTTCTCGGTCTCCCTCATTCCAATTGGCCAATGATACTTGGAGGTACATACTCGCCCAGCGAATTTGGGGTATCGATGTAGCATGGGTGAAGGAATCTAGTGTGCAGTGCCAGTCGAGGGAGTAGCTGGAGGAACGGCCGGGGGAACAGCTGGAGGAACAGCTGGAGGAACAGCTGGAGGAACAGCTGGAGGAACAGCTGGAGGAACGGCTGGAGGAACGGCTGGAGGAACGGCTGGGGGAACAGCCGGGGGAACAACTACAGCGGGGCGTGCTGCTCTGGGATTGAAGTGGTAGTCTTGCACATTGACGACACCAGCCCATCTGAGCAGCGTTTGGCAGTTGAGGCAGGGGGGACCGGTGTAGCGCCTGATAGTCGCGTGCACATATTGATGATGCTTTGCAAAGTCACGCACCAGGGCCAGCCCCTCCATCCGTCTCCTCTTGTCTTGATTGAAATGGGGACTATGTGCGCAAGTCTTTTGTTAGTGGTCCGACACGGTCGCAGCTCTCTGCCTGAAGTAGGCTGGTGGGACTTGAAACAAGGTACCAACTCACCCGAGCATCTCCAGGAACGGGTACGTCTCGGCGCAGTTCCCAAAAACCTGTTTGCCAGTGTTGTTGGCAATGGTGGGACTATTCGTCCAAAGCGCGTACGTGCCAGGGAAGAGGTGGAACCCCGCCAGCAGGTCATACCGCTTCTTGCGCAGCGTGTCCTTCCACTTGCCGGTGAAGTCGGGCCCAAAGAGCTGCCATTCGTACCCGGCCAGCACGGCGCCCAGGAAGAAGTCACCCGTCTGCGGGTCCCACGTGCACTGGTAGAAGTACGACGGGTCGCCAACACCGGCGCCGCGCCGGTCCTCGCTGTCCGGGTTATTCGTCACGGCAGGTTTCTTGTTGAGGCCGATCCACATGCAAAACCGCGCATACACGGCCGTGAGCGGCAGGTAGAAGTTGGCCTCGTTGGCCGTGGCGAAATTCGGCGCCGGGCCCATCTTGGCGAAGAAAAGCCCCAGCAGGTCAAACGGGCTCCAGTACGGCCGCCGCGTCCCGCTCTGCTTGGGCCAGAGTTGGCCCGGTGCGGGCGTGGCGTTGGCCACGACGTTGAACTTGGATGCTCCTCGGGTGTGTGAGCGCCAGGGGCCGGAGATGGTTCGCCGGATGTGCTGCGACGGGCGCAGCGTGTTGACGGGGTTGCTTTTGTATTCCAGGCCATTCGGGAGACTGGTTCATTCAACATTAATTTATCAGCGATTATCCAATTAATTATGCCCGGACTTGCCCTGGGTCGAGGGTGTCAATATAATTACATACCTCAGAAGCGCAATTTGGTTACGAATCCCAGTGAGCTCGGCTCTAGTCGCTGCTGTGATGTTGAGGATCGCAGCGTTGGTGATGACTTCATCGAGAAAGTTGAAGACCTGCCTCAGTATCAGTATCCCCCGTATATTGGGTTATTAAGGAAAGGGGGGGGGGGGGGGGGGGGGGGAGCTGGCAAAAAAATCGTAAGGGGTTTTAATGTAATTGAAAATTTTGAGGTGGTTTTGCCCCCCAAAATTTAATATGGGGTGCGCCCCCATGGCCCCGAGACCGACGGGGCAATGAAAATTTTGGTAAAGAAACAGTGGCAGAGAAACTTGGAAAATAAATCCAAAAAGAAATGTGCACCTGTGTTTTGTTTAAATTT
>JAPDFK010000280.1:0-63917 GCA_027569635.1 Lasiosphaeriaceae sp. G1095 | reverse complement strand
TTTATTATAATACTATATAAGCGTTTAGTACTTTATAAAAAATAGCGTTTTTTTAAATTAATAACTATTATTTGTATTATAAGTTTATTTTCTTTTTAATAAATAATAATAATATTATTAATATAAAAGAATATAATTACACTATTTTTAATAAAATAATAAAGTTTATATAGTATTATAATAAAATTAAGCTTATTAAATATTATAATAAAATACTTTTATTATTTAAAAGGTAATTTACGTAATTTATAAAGTATTTTATATAACTAAAATATAATATTTAACTTTTTATAGTTTAATAATATTTTTATAAATATAATATTTAAAAGCTTTATATATATAAAAGTATTTATAATATTATATTAAATAAGCTTAAAGTTAAAGTATATAGCAATTAATATTATCGTATAAAATAACTTTTTAATTAAAGTTAAAATATAAATATTTTTAAAAATACTTTTAGCTTATTAATTTTTTCATATAATAAAATAATATTTATATTTAATTAAATAGCTATATTTATTAAACTTGTAAATTTTTACTTATATATAGCTAAAAAGCTAATATTTGCTTATATTTATAATTAAAATTTTAAAAAAAAACTTTATTTTTTTATAGCTTTTTAAATATATATTCTATATAACTTTAAACTAATTTTTAAACTAGTAATTTTTTAGCTTTTTATTACTTTTTAAAAAAGTAAAAAGGTTATAATAGTAATATTTTTTATTTAGCTTAAATATTACTTTTATAGTTATACTTAGCTTTATTTTTTTAAATTATAAATATTTAATATTTTTTAACGCTATTTAATTAATAATTTTATATAATTTTATTTTAATAATATATTTCCTATTATATATTATAATGTTTATAGCTAAATACTTTATATTAAACGCAACTTTTTAAAATCTATATTAATAATTAATTGCTTAATTATTTTAAGTTTAGTTTAAAATATAAATAAGCTTAGCATATACTTAAAGGTTTAAAAAACCCTTTTTTTACTAGTTAAGGAGCATTTTGAATATAGTAGCTATAAGTGTTATAAAAGGAAGAGGCGTTAATTTAAAGGTTAAAAGTAGTTTAAAGTATATAGTAATATAAAAGTAATTAGTTTTTACTAATTCGTTTACTTAAAGGCTATTTTAAATATTTATATTATTATTTCCGTAAATAATTTTGCTTTTTACTCTATTATTATTTTATAATAAACTTTATATAAATATATTAAGCTTTTTATTTTCTTTTTAAATTACTATACCTTATTTGCTTTATATAAGCTTAAAAAAACATATCTCCTTAATTTAAACTTTAAACTACTTTATTATTATATATAAAAGGTTATACCTTAATTATTTTTTAATATTATTAAAAAACTTATTTTCGTTAAATATTATATTATATATAATAATAACTTTGTTAAGCTTTAAAACTTACACTTTATAAATATTAATAAATTAATATTTAATAAAATAGTTAATTTATAATTAAAAATTAAGTTTTTAAAGCTTATAATTGCTTTTTTAAATATTTTTTATTAAAGTATATATTTTATAATTATAAATATATAAATATATTTACTTTAACTTTTTATTAATTATAAAAATATTATTTTTATATATAATTTATATATAAAAAAGCTTGTATAATAACTATTAATAAATATTATATTTAGAGGTTTTATTATATAAATATATTACTATTTTGTAAATTTTAACTTATAAAAAAAACAATAATTTAGCTTTAGCGTACATTATAATTGCTTTTACTTTAATTATACTTTTTAAATACTTTATATTACTATTTTAAATTTATATATTTAATATATAAAGTTTAAGCTTAATAAATTTTTTTATTATAAGTTTATATTTAAATAACTTTAACTAAGTAATTTTATTATTATATTTAAATATTTATAGTATAATTCCGAATTAGCTTTTTATATTTTTAAAAAAGTAAAAGAATATTTTAAAAAATATAAGAACGTTTTTCTTGTTTAAGTAAATATTAAAAATATAGCTTATAAAGCAATTTGTAAAAAGCATTACTTTATAATACTTATTAATATTAAGCTTTAGGTTTAGGAAATCCACTACCTACTAAGCTCCTAGTGCAAGTACTTTTGCTTTAAGCTTGTAGTGTATTTAATGCTTTATTTTTACTTTGTTATATATATTGTATTTAATAATAATAAGCTTTCTAATACATATATTAAACTCTATGCCTGTAATATAAACAATTATTTTAAAATTAAAATAATTAAGCTATAAATACTATATTTTTATTAAACTATTAAAAAGCAAACGTTTAATATAGCTATTAAACTTTTTATAATATATAATAAACGTACTTTATATTATAGTTAGCAAATCTTTAATAATAAATTAATTAAATTTATTTATAAGTTTATATATTTTGGAATTATTTTTTTAATATAACTAATTATTAAATAGCTTATTATTTTAATAGTATTTAAGCTTTTTAAGCTATTATAAAAAAACTAAATTATATATAAAGCTTTTATAATAAGCTATATTTTGTAAGCATATATATAATGTACTTTATTAATTATATAGCTATATATTAATATTATTATAACTAAGGATTAGTATAGTTAAATCTCCTATATATATACAATTACTAAGCAGCGCGTATTTATAGTTAAAAAAATAGGAAAGCTTATTAAAAATGTAAATAATAGTGCTAAAATTAAAAATTATTATATTTTTAAAAAGGTAAATAATAGTATTAAAAGCAGCTTTTCTAATTATAAAAAAGTACGTACATATAACCTTTTTTTAGTTAGTTAGTTAATGCTTAGCTTACTTTTTAAAGCCCTTTTTTGCTTACTTCTACACTTTTAGTACTTTTTTAGCAAAGTTATTATTATTTTTAATGTGTATAATTATAAGCGTTTTAATGCTATAGTTAAGCTTAAACTCGTTAAGTTGTAAATATTTAAATATATAATAATAGTTAGTAATATTATATTTTATAAAATATACTTTGCAAATTTTACATATACTTTTAAAATTTATTTTTTAATATTTATTTTCTTAGCTTTAATTATAAAAGCTTTATATAAAGCTTTTTCCAAAGCTTTTATTTTATACGCAAATATATAAAAAGAGGTTTTTAAGCTCTTTTATTTATTTAAAGCTATTGTTGTTAACGTTAATAAAGTTTACTTTTTGCTTATACAAACTTAAAAACCTTATTTTAAAGCTTTTTCTAATTAGCTTTTATATGTAAGTAAAGTGCGCTTTAAGCTTTATTATAAGCTATATATATATAACGAAATTATTTTAAACAATTGCTTTTTAGTTTAAATTAATATTTATATTCTATTTTAACGTTATAAAGGTTTGTTATATAGTTTAAATTAAATTGTTAAATTAAGTTTTTAAAAACTAAATTTTAATTATTTTATATTTAATATTTATATTTATAAGTAATTTTTAACTATTTACTTACTTGTTAAGTTTTTTAGCGTACTTTAGAAAACTTTAATAATATTATTAATAGCTTTTTTATAAGTTAATTAAATATTAGGCTTTATATAAAATAAATATTGTTATAAGCGTTTTATACTATTAATAGAAATTTTTAGTATATAAAAGCTTTATTTTAATAATATTTAAGTTAACAAACTCTATAGCTTAATTCGTAAGCTTTTTTTTAACTTTTATAAATATCTTTTAATTCTTCTTTTTTTCCTTATATACTTTTTAAACTATTGCTTATAAAGCAAAGTTCTTAGTTAATAGGTTATTAATAGTAACCGCTAATATAAAGCCGCTTATACTATATACGTTAGAGTTATTATTAAAGGAATAGCTTTTTATATTAACAATGTTTATACTTAATATTTCTATGCTTTTTATAACAACGTGTAAAGCTAGCAATGTAAGGGCTTTTCCTAACTTTAGGAAATTGCTAATTAGAGGCTGCTAAGGCTTTATTGGAAAAAGTATTAGCATAAGCTCTTCGGGATTAATATAGTCCTAAAAATTGAAATTTTTTACTTGTTAAATAAAGTTATTGCTCTATTAAAACCAGTATTGTAGCTTTAAAAAAGTAATTATGCTATTCGTTAATATTTTCGAGCAGCTCAATTAACTAAACTTAATGTACGTATGCTTGTAGGAAGTGCGCGAACGGTAAATCAAACTGTTAATTATTAAATATAACGGTATTAGTTAAATTAAGCATAAAAAAGGTCTTTTTGTTTATTGTTTATATCTATATTCCAAAGCTCTCCCGCGCGTACAGCGCTCTAATGCGTGCGCGCCTAGCCTTCCCTGCGTTGGCGGTGTAGGGCGGCAGTTTGGGTGCTCTTCGGGAGCCTCCATCACACGTGACAGTTCTATGTTAGGGATTAGGCTAATTTCCGTTATAAACTGGGTAGGTTTAAGGTAGTCAGTTCAAAGTAATACTTTAATTCCAATTGCTAAGTTATTTCTTTTATACATAAGTTAGGTAATCCTTTTAATATTTGCAAATGGCTGTGTTATTGGGCGTCGAGTAAATATAGTAGAACTTTAAATATACTTAAGGTAATTAGTTGCTATATTTTTACTTATTATTCCGAGTAAGTCTATTTGCACGGTCATCTTCGTCCAGATGCACCGTAACCCACTTTTCTTTGGCCCACAAAAACAACCCACCCAGCGAAATACCGTTTTTTACGTACAAAACAAGCCCCATTCCTGGGCGCCCAGTTTTCCCCACCCAAGCCACAATTGCATGCACCACCAACTGCATCAACCGACCGTACTGCCAAATGCGGTAACTGAAGCTCACGATCGCATTTGCGTTCAAATCACTCAAATCCGTGATATAAATCGAATAACCCATCTACTCATTTACATACGTAATATGGCCAAATATGCATTCAGAATGCATCGTTGTTAGCCCCCTAATCTAGTCATCGTCGTCATCCTAGGCCGCCTCCCGAGCCCGGGCGCTCGGGCGCGGTACTCTTGTATTACGGCGAATGGCTCCCTGATGCCGTGGTTGGTTGGTGGGAGGGTGGCAAGGTGGTAAGGTGGGTCTAGGGGGGGCAGGGGGGGTACAAAGGCGCTGCATCAGGTTTGAGCTCTGAAACTAGAGTGGCGGACTTCACAGATATAAAATAATTGAATAAATTTTAGCTTTAGCTATATAAAGTTTTATTAAAGGTTAAAAAGGAAAAGGGAAAAGAAAAAAGGCATATAATTAAAAGTACTAGTTGTATTCTGATTGAAGATGAAGGTTGAATATCCTGAGCTCTTGGAAGTTGTGAAAACGTGTCCTAATAATTAAAACTTATGTTCCCTCGTAGAGAGTCGCTCTACTTTATATTATTATGAACGTTTCACAACTACTGAGCGCTTAATTATCTTATTCATATTGTGAAGGTTGCAGCTTGCTTTCTAAGGCACTTAAAGCCAAAGCCTTAATGTTATTGTTTCTTAAGTTCTAGAAGCACCACCGAGCAAGAAAAAATGCCACGTCCACTGTTGTCGTAGTCGCGGAAGCGGTGAATGTGGTTCGCCCCGTCCATGACGCAGGCGGCGCGGCACTGGGCGTACTCGAGAGCCACCCACATGCGCGTCATCCAGTCCGATCCGCACACCGCACGCAGGAGTGGAATTTTTCCGATTGCCTGGAGGAGCTGGTCGTCGCCCGTAGTCGTGCTACCACCGACAAGCAGAAGCGACACGTAGGATGGGGGCAAGTCGGCTATATGCACCAGGATCTCGTCGGCAAGGTGGTAGATCGCGGGAAGCCGGAGGAGTAGTTGCTCTTTGAGATCAGCATGCCATTGGGGAACGCTAAAGTAATCATGCCAGAACTCTACTTCAGCGTCATACGCGTCTTCGGCCCCTTCAAATAGGGCCTCGAGCGTGTCGATGAGCCTAGATGCGGCGGCGTTGTTGTGTACCCGATCTTCATTAGCTTTACGGATCGAGTCGTCCCATACATGAGAGACAGGAACGAAGAAGATGCCGCGTGTCTGGATGCAGGAGAAATGTCGGTTGAACACTCGTACGTGGACGGCGGAAGCTTCGCCAACTTTGGTAATGGTACGAATAGGCGGTTCGTCAACGAAAGGCCTTCCACAGGTGTGACACGTTGTATCGAGGCGACGAGTCCAAAAGCAAGACAGAATGTCGGTGAAAGCCACAGGTATAGTATCGTTCCCGACGAAGACAGTAATCTCGGAGCTGGCTGGCGTGAAATCATCTTCGGACGGCAAGTTACCATCCGAACCATCGTCTCCTTCCAAATGCATCTCCTCGTCTCCAAGCCCATCGTTTCGCATTAGGTCTTCAAGAACCGTCTGCAGGAAAGCAATTCCTTCGTTCGACCCAACGCCCATGATATAGTCCACGGTTAGCTGAAGGAATTCATCAATGACAGCGGCGTCTTCATTAACAGCATTCTGCCCAACACTGACGGCCGCCTTCAGCATGAGGGCCAAGACGACATCCTTGTCTCGTTCCAGTCCGGAAATCAAGATCTCCAAGATAAACGGCCTTTAGAGATGGTCTATGTGAGGATATATGGGGGGTCTCGGATTAGGGTATCTGACATCTTTCAAGTGTTTTCGAACAAGGCCCTCGAGGTATTGTGCGACCTCATTTCTAGCATCCATGACTAGATACCTTGATTAGTTCTGAAACCTTCTAATTGGATATAGCTAGATCCAGTTGCCTGAACAGATATCGCGAAATGGACGAACTAGAGCGAATTCGAATATTGCTGGCGCTTGCCGAGATTCTTGGATAAAAAAAGGATACTCATCGGGGTACGCACCATATTCATAATGTCCACACCCTGGCCCCACTTTGCAACTGGCAATGCACAGACCACTTTTTGTATGGTAAAATCCTGTATTCCATGGGCGCCGCCCAGCACATGCAAACCTTATGCCGCCACACTGTTGATGACGCCGTTCAACTACCGAAGAAAATGAAGCTCATGAACGGGCCTGTAAAGGCGTTTTTATTCTTAGGCCTGTGAAAACACAGATCCAGCGAGTCAGCGTCAAAGACTAGCCGCTGTCCAACGCCTCTAAACCTTGTCGGGCTAGTTGGGATCTAGTCTAATCGCCATTGGCGCCCCAGGCGCTTAGCCTTAAAATAACCCCCGTCATATGATGCAACATGCGGCAGCGAAAGTGAAATATAACCCCGCTTTCGCCTCCCTTTTACCTGCTTTCACACCTCAACAACTTCTCCCCCTCCGCACGTTGTTAACGCGATGGCTGAACCGTTGAGCCTGACATCCGGGCTCCTGACCCTGGTGACATTTGCAATACAGTCCAGCGTCGTCCTCTACGAGACAATCGAGAGCTATCGCAGCCACCTGAAGAACGTGCGCGAGCTCAAAGAGGAGCTTCAAGCCCTCGTGGAAGTCCTACAAACGCTTTCCAACACCGCTGAGAGACACAAAGATATAGATCTCACGGCGCTCAAACTGCCGTTACTGCGATGCGGGAAGACATGCCGAGAATTTGAAGAGATGGTTACTAAATGCTCGTCCCGTTCTGGAGGGTCGAAAACGAGCTTTCGCGACTGGGCGAAGTTGAAGTACATGGGGGAAGGGATCGACGGGTTTCGGAGGATGCTGGATGGCTATAAGTCGACGATAAGCATTGCGCTCGCCGACGCGAACCTGTAAGTACGCGAGTATAGAACCCCCTCCCCTCCCCCCTCCCCCGAAGGGGAGCTTTGTTTTTTTCTTCTTGTTTTTTTTCCTTTTCCTCTTCTCCCCCTTGCTCCAGCCAAGTGCGTCGTGGCCAAAGCACTGAAAAGTAGCCGCTCTCTCCTCCTCTAGCCGACAGTCCTCTCTCACGGCTGAAGCCGTCGAAAAATACCAGGCCATGATTAAGAACACCGAGGCCGATCTTGAAGAGCACCTTGGCAACGTCGACGAACAACTCCAGTCCGCATTCTCACGAGCCGCCGAGGGCTCTGAAGACGATGGGATCCAATTACAGCAATTGCAGGAAGAACGGTCAAGTGCGCAACAGTGCCTTGCCGTCTGCGCTCGGCTGTCCGTTCATATCAGTCAGATTCAGCCCGTGCTAATGGCAAATCGCGATCGGCACTCCGCCAACACACGTGCCGCGCCGACCGCCGTGGCTGAACAGATCACCAATGATGGCCTGGAGGGGTGCAAGGACACCCTCAAGCTTACATCGGAGCGATTACAAGAGCACCTCAAGGCCATAATCGGCCGTCTGGTGGCGAAGTCGAAAGACGCTCTGTCGTCGCTAGAGGAAGCCGCCGATCTCGAGAGGCTTGAGGCGGAGTGGGAGACGGCGAGGCTCTGCCTGAATATTTGTTCCAAAGCGAGCGAAAGCGTCACCAAGATCAACATAAACGTCTTTGAGGACCTTAGGGGAGACGAGGATGTCCTTCAGTTCTTTGCCTCCACGACAAATAGAATTGTGCACGCCAAGACTATATCTGTCGGCCCAAGAGGTGTGCAGTTCGGGGGCCAGCTTAGTGACGCATCGATCCAAGGGATCTCGCGAGACTTTTCCCCTGCCGCTCGGATGGCGTCGACTGAGAATTCGCCAGAGATTGTGACACCCGCGGTGGGCGGAACTGGTAATGAAGACTTTTTGGATCGTTACGGTCCGGGGAACAAACTTGATCGGCAGCCAGTCCAAGGCGACACGAGTCCCCCGACGGCGGGCCAAGCGAGAGGGATTGGGAGAACTGAATAGAAAGGCTGGATCTGACACCCTAGCCAAGCCTTATAAAAGGTGCGGAATCAGCTAATGAGCCAATGAAGCTCGAATCTTGCCGTCTTTCTTCAGCCTCTTGCACATCGTGGTGTCAAGTTCCATTTTGTATCTCTTTTTTTTTGTATCGAATGTCGGAATCTCCAAGGTCTTGGCCATGGTCGCTGTTGGTTTACCTTGTCAGCTCTGCTCGGCCAACACGGTATGATTGACCTGTCTGTCCGTTGTGCCGAGATGCAGAGGGTGGTGCGATGGGTGCAGAGGAAGCTTGTTGCAGGGGATTCCAGGACTCTTTTATCCCACGTCGCCGAACTTTGTTCGAAAGGCCACCTTTCTTCAATTGAGTTTCTGATTGATTATTTGAGCTGCCGCCATGACGGGGAATAAGGCAGGTTGCCTTTGAATCTTTGTCGCTGTCATCTTCCATATCAAGGTTCAGTGTCAACCGAGCTCTGTGCTGGAGTTTATCATGTGAACCGTTGTTAGATAGACCCGGGCATTTTGACAATCTTGTCAACTATCAGGGACCCAGCGTTGGGTATAGCGTGGGAAAAGAATCTTTTTTTTTTTTTCGCCGCCTGTATATGTATATATACAGTGTGTACATGGATAACACGTTGAAGGACGTTAGGTGTTCCCAATAGTTATATCTGGTACTATGTAAAAGCTAAAAGAAAATTGCGTCATAGGTCACCTGTCGAGAACCAAGCCAGCGGTCCAGTTATGCTATGTGGAAAGGGCACTCGTCTGCTTTTTAGAGAAGAATGTCCTCAGTCTCAATACTGGGCGTAATTAGTCTACATATTTACCTACGCAGTTAATCTTCTCGTCGCATTTCACTCCGCTTCTTCACTCTCCCCCTGCTGCGCAAGGTTTAAACTACCTACCAAGCTACCCGCATCCTATATCGTCCTTCTAGCTAGCACCTTTCTATATACCAACTATATTTCCCTCACGCCATTTGGTAGTGATATTTTACCTATCCAATATCACTTCCCAGTATTATTGAGGGTGACATAGGCCCCAACCTGCCTCCTTCGTCCCAATATTAAAACGACTCAAGACTACCTCAATTGTCACCCCCAACACCTTTTTCTGACCAAACCTATATTGGCGGTAGAGCCTGAGGCGCAGCGAGCACCACTCTGAGCCGGTGAACCAGATGGCACCTAGCCTGAGCTAGATTGAGTAGGAGGTCACTGTTTATGAGTTGTGTCAAAAACAGGAGTCAGAATAAGAGGCTATTAACCGGAGTCGAATTCACGGCCTCTGTTGGCCTTAGCTAACTCGGAGGCAAGGCCTGCAGTTAAGCTCTCAAACCAGCACAACCACCGCTGCCACGCAGTCTAGGTCTTACAATTAAGTCTAAATTGAGTAGAAGCTTTTCTAGCCTACAGATCGTAAGAACATAATAAATACCACAAAGTTGCAGCCGTACAGTATCCGCACAGTATCCAGAATGCTGTACTCCTAACTAGCACTATACGTAACCCATTAATCCTCACGAGGAAGCTGGCTCCGGCTTCCGGCCCCACATCATCTTCTGTCTAATATATCCTCTCTTTTTACCTGATCGAATCTTACGCAGCAGCTGCGCTACGTATAACATAACCTCCTCCTTCGTCCAACCAAGTGTCGTGGCGAGGAACAGGATGTAGCCTTCGGTATCATGCTCTATAACGATCTGCACGCACTGAGCACGCCGTAGGCCCCCTTGAAGAGCGTGCTTCAGTCCGGAGTGCTGCCTATCATCCAGCGGATGTGGACGTAGTCGAATGAGTTATCTGGGTAATAGAGTGTCTTGGGATTGATAGCTAAGCTAATATGGGGTTAATACAGCGCCCTTTCAGCCTTGTCGGTCGAAATCACACTACGACTGCATCTAGAATGGACAGTGTGGCAATATGGGGGAAGGTCTGGTGTTTGCCGCGGCAGGAAGCGCCCTAATCCTAATCGAGTTAATTATAGTCCTACTCGCTATAGGCGGTTGGGAAGCGACGTTATTAAAGACATTGGCTATGGCTATCGTTACAATAGTAGCCAAGGCGGGCGCGTCGGCGGCTAGCACAGCAGCCATAGCGTTGGCAATTCGGATAATGCCCGACGTTTTGAAGGCAGTAGCAGCCGAGGCCTTGGCGGTTGGGAAAGTGGCTGTTATAGTGCAGATGACGGCAGCGATGATGATTGCTATGTTCCTGGCCGGTTTACAATACGCTGGTGGATTAACACTAGAATGGGGTCGCTATTGTACAGTAGAAGAGCCTCGAGTTTTGGTATCCCGGCCGTAGTCTGGGATTCTCGTGACTGAGTCGAAGTTTTTGAACTAATTAATTATATCGTGATTATTAAGGCTGCTTTTCGGTTGTGCTTCTCTTCATTCGAGCTAGGCTCGGGATTACTATATAACCTTGCCTATATTGCTAAGTATTTTTACATCATGATGTCACTTTTGTCCCCACTTTGTAGATATAGAAATATCAGGTTCATTCTAATTAAAGGAACCTCTTATTTGCTGACCCTTTATTTAGACTCGGCCGAGTTCGTGGACGTCGGCCGCGCCAATCCGGGTGTGCGTGCGCACCATGATGTGCTTTGGGAATGTGGTCACCTTTCAGAAAGAAAACTTCGACAAAATAGCAACACAAGAAACAATTTACATTGATAAGGTACTCTATGAGGTCATTGTGTAAAGTAGGTACGGATACTTTGAACATGTTTCTGACTTGACAACCCAGGTCATCTAGAAAACACTCACATCCCCTCTTCCACCTGCCACAGCCTTGACTCTGGAGCCAATATCCAACGGGCTCCCCTCAAATATTACAAAATGACCTTCTTCCGCCTTGGGTTCGTCCAATCCCAAAATCTTGTACAAGTTCGCACTGACCAGGTCCAGCGCGTGCTTCTCACTCAACTTTCCACCTCCGTTCTTAAATGCAATACCCGCCAGCAATCCAAGGTCACGGACGTACCAATCCTCGGGGACGCCGATGGCTGTCACCACACCCGCGTCCAGTAGGCGGTCGATCGCTGTCCCATTAGTCAGGGGTGCGCCGGTCAGTGCCCGGCGTTGGTCCCACGACACACCGTAAGACAACAGAGGAGCAAGTACGACACCCACCCCGGCCGAGGCCAGCTCGTCCGCAAGAAGAAACGACTCGGCGCCGCCAATGAGGAGTATGCGGATGGTAGAGTTCGCTGCCGTCTCCACCACGGACTTGACCTTGAGAAGTGACGCGATAGTGTCGGCGCTGTGCACTGAGATGGCCAGTGGCAATGTCCCGCTGACCACTTTCTGCAGATACGCAGCCTCCGAGTACGAGTCTTTGACCGTTTCATTGCGTCCCGCGACCGCCTCTAGGAGCTTGTGTCGCAGCGCGCCGATAGCAGAAGACAGAGACGGCGTACCCTCGCCGTGCTTGGTAGAGAGGTCAAGCGTATAGTGGACAGCGACGTCGTCGGCGAAAACGGCATTCTTCTCAAGCTGAGACGCAGCTCCTGTCAGGAAGCCCACGCTGGTGCCGTGGTGCGTGCCACCGCCTCTGAACTTTGGTGCCGAGACGGCCTTGGTGACACCGTAGTCGTACGATACATGCAGTTTCTTTGTATCAAGAGCAAGACCGTCTTGGGCACGACTGAAGACCGACCCGTCGGCACCATTATCAGTGTTCTTTTCGGCGTCAATGGCGTTCAAGCCGATGGTCGAGCCGAAAGCCGTGAATGACTCCGTGAGATGGCCGTTCTTGAGCTCAATGACAGGGACGTTGGACTTTATGGATGCTGCGAGTTCAGGCTCGCAGGGTCCAAGACAGCTGATCCTGCCCTTGGAGATCACGAGGTTGTAGCTCTTGTTACTGTGTCTGTGGCGCTCAGTCAAATCTGTGCCAAGCAGGACTTGGGAAATGCCTGTGAAAATCACTTCATCCAGTCGCACTGCCTCCTCCACAATGTTGGAAAGATTCTCGTCTGGAACGATTATTTCGGCAGCGGGCTTGGCAAGCTCCACGGGATTCTCGAACTGAGCGGTCCCATCAATCCACACTTGAACAGGAGTGGCGCCAACACTCAGCGGGTCACTGTCCCATACCACGATGTCGGCATCGAAGCCAGGCTTGACCTTTCCGAGTCTTTTGCCAAAACCTAGACGTTCGGCTGGCGCAGTGGTCACGGACGCTAGAGCGGCGTGGTATGGCAGCCCATACTTGTAGGCCTTGGCAGCCTCAAACACGACGTGTTGGGCGTTGAGGACTGGGTTGTCGCTGACATAGATGGGCGTCAAGCCGTTGTCGTAGAGATACTTGCCGGCATATTCAGATGCAACGTACGCCTCGGCCTTGTACCACATGTTGTCGGCAAACAGGGCCGATGCAGGAGGATCTCCGCCATATGCGCGCTTGAGGATCTGCCGACATGTTAGCATGTTGGTGGATGTCTTCATCAGCGACAACCACGTACCTCGGGAACCAAGTAGGTCTGATGGGCATGGTGGAATGCACGCAAAATAAACTTGAACTCGTTGGTGTGGTCGATAAAGGCCTCCAGATCGGGAATCGTGTAACAGTGGGTGTTCAAGTGGACCTGGCCACGCAGGAGCGCCCCCAGCGACTCCCAACGGAGCTCCTGGGGGAGATACCCCTTGATGTCTTGGAGGCCCAGGGCATCAGCAGCGTCGCACCAGTCGTCCTGTTCGCGGACCAAACTGGCGGCTTGCTCAAAGGCATGTCGGAACTCCCAGCTTTCGCCCATGCGGCTGGTTGGACCGTGTCCGGCCCGCGTCCCGTAGACACGCTTGGGGTTCTCGCCACAGGCCATCTTCATGAAGCGCCAGTTGCGGTCGGGGTCGGCCAGCATATCGGTAGCGCTGGTTTCGTTGCGGCCGTCGGGCTTCCCAACGGCGTGCTTGATCACGTAGGCCTCGCCGCCCATGTTGTTCGCGGAACCAGGAAGAATCAGACTCGTGGTGACACCTCCCGACTTGATAACCTGGAGCTGCCGGTCATTGGGCTTGATGGAGTCGATGGACCGCACGTAGGGCGTGATGTCGCCGGCTACCTCATTGGTGTCCTCGGTCCCGTCCAGCTCAGGCAGCTGGTCACCGCCAGCATGGCTGTGCATGTCAATGATGCCGCTGGTGAGGGGACGGCCGTTGGCGTTGAAGACAATGGTGTCGTCTGGGAGGCTGGCGAGGGCAATGGCGGGCTTGACGCGTTGGATGAGACCGTATTCCAGGTACACATCAGACGTGATCCAGCTGAATCCCTTGCCTTTGCGAGCATCCTCGGCGGATGTGCCCTTGGCAGGCTCACCGACCCAGATGGTGGCATTCTTGATCAGGGTTGGGGCGTGGCCATCGATGTAGCGGGCATTGCGATCGCGTCCAGGACCAGCAGGGTCTTCTGGCTTCTTGCGCAGCTTGCTGCATGTGGCGAGGTCTTCCTGCAGGCGCCTGATGGAAAGGCCGTGTGTCGTGATGTCGGGGTTTGTGGACGAGGACGACGGCGACGACGGGGATTGCAGCTGCCTCCACTGAGCAAAGGCGATGAAGGCGAGACACGCGATGGCCAAGCACCGCAATCCCCTGGACCTACGCACCTTCCCTTGACGCCGCCAGGGCGAAGAAGGAGGGTGCTGGGCCGCAGCGCTATAAGGAGGCAATCCGTTCTTGTCGTCCATGTTTTTGGCTGGCAATGAACTCTTACTCTTCCAGGTTGGGAGGAGGTCGAGTCACGGTGAGGGAAACCCAAGAGTCAGAAAGCACCTCAATGGATTGGATTGCGCATCTTGATTGGAAGTGACGAAACAGAGATGGCGGGGACTTGTCCCGTCATCGCTAACCAATCGGGTTCAGGAGTCCGAGGGGGGCGGGGTGACATGGCGGCTTGGCAAGCTGGCCCACCAGTTCTATCACCCACTAACAGATTAGCTTGATATTTATACGCGAGCCAGATAATTAGTGATGTCGCACGGCAGCCAAAGCCCAAGTCGAGCTGCCTTTACTGGTTAACCCAGCCCAGAATCCTTCAACATCAGCAAATTAATAATACCGCCGCAAAAAGTAAATGATCCCGCTTTTGCGCCTGACCTTGGATCAAGGTTCTGACATGAGGTGAGGGCAATCCCGAACGCCACGAAGCTAGCCCTTTCAGGTTGATCTCGGGATTCTCGAATCCTCCATCCTACCACCCAACATCTTCCCACCACCGGAGATAGCCCGACCATTCATGGCTTCTTGGCGCCGAATGACGGTCGAAGACATCGATGGCCTCTCACGGGTTGCTGATGAGATCCATCCCGACCTGCCAGAAAGCAACTTCGTCTTCCAAGAGCGCGTGAAGCTCTTTCCCGATGGCTGCCTGGTCCTGGTGGAGAGCGACGACAAAGTCTGCGGCTATGCGATTTCACACCCCATCCGTCATCGCCAGCCGCCAGCCCTTAACAGCTTGCTAGGTCAGATCTCCCCTGACGCCGACCAGTATTACATCCACGACCTCGCCATCCTCAACGCCTTCCGTGGACTTGGCCTCGCCGCAGAGTGTATGTCCAGCCTCATCAAAGTTGCCGAGCCGTACCCGACCATCTGTCTCATCTCTGTATACGGCACGGCGCCATTTTGGAGTCGTTTTGGCTTTGATGCCCCCGAGCAGGGCGATTCAGTTTTGTTGGAGAAGCTGCGGGGCTATGGAGCGGAGGCCACCTACCTCGAGCGCGTGAATGAGAATGTCTCTGGACCAGAAACTACTGCTAGTCAGGGCTGATGAACAGGTGTTTAATTAGAAAAAGTCTCAGAGCACTGTACCAATGGACCTTTTCCACCATTGTACAACCACCGCCGATTTCCCCCGCGTCATTCTCCCTTGGCGAGGGATCATCTCACATGGCCCGAGTTCGATGACTTTACTTTATCCAATGTTCCTTCCCTGTTTGCGTGACTGGAGTAAATCCCCACCTCACTGCCTTTGGTTCGGGGGCGAGCGTCCTGTCCACCTGGAACCTTGCTTTGGCTTGGAGCTTGCGATATTACCGACGCGTTCACGGCTGGACGGTTCGTTACTGTCAACATTGCCTACGAAGACGTCGGGTATCCATGGTTGGGCCTGCATGCTCGGTTCCGGGACAGGTTCTATTCCTGATAAGGTATAGCGAGAAGCTCTGATCGCTTTCCCATTGTCCCATGAGAGCTAGTATATATATGGACACTGGATATCCCTTTCTTTTGGCCCGAGCCTTGGGACTACACTACACATACAGTGGGAGTGGAGGTCTGGCACCCAGAGTTCTCATCGGGGTAATGATCGGCGACAGGTTGGTCCGGGCCCCTCATCACTTCGGACCAGCTCCTGACAAATGAATGCCCCCACACTTGAGTTGCACTGCATAAATCCCCCTTTTGTTATTAATTGAGATGACGACCAAAACAAGTCCTTATTGAGCAACGGATGCTTACAAATGTCAAAGTGGGTATGGCTCTGTAATACGGAATACAGGAGACGCGCTTCCCGCATCTTGGCGATCACCCGCCTTGATAATACGCAGACGAAGAAAAAAAAAAACCGAGTGATGTAAGATTTGACAGGTTTGGAGGGATTCTGACACTTGGACCGGCACTTGGGGGGGAAATCCTGTTTTGCCGAGGGCAAACTTTTTGGCTGCCAGCCAATCCCGTGGTTTCTTCCACGCGCGGCTTGCCGTGTTGGTGACCAGTTGGAGAAGTGATGCAGATGTCCCACTCCCGTTTCGTTGTTACCCTACAGGTACCTGTACCAAGCAAGCGAGGCAATTAACGACACAACAAAGATATCACTACTGCTGGTCAAGATCAAAGACACACCGCCGAAGAGATACTCCGGATCATGGCCTGGAACGAGCCATGCCATTATAAATGCAAAATAATACAGTGTAATTAAATTATGATAAATATGTAGATTTGCCTCTGTTTGCGTAACGCTTTCGTGTGACCTTTTTGTCGTTTCAATCAACTCCCAATCGACTCGCCCCCCCACTTTTCAACATGTCGATATCCTCCTGCGTGCCTGCCACGTTTGGCACGCCCGCCATTTTGGGCACCCAGATCCTGTCCCTGGAAGCCAATCTGGTGACAAATTACAGCACGGCAGCACCCATTCCCGCCGTGTACAGATTCACACAGCCAGCAATACAGGTCTACAACGCCTCATTCTGCAATGTCACCGTGTCGTACACACACACTGGACAGGACGATACGCTCGTCGTCGAGGGTTGGCTGCCCGTTGCTGATGAGTGGAATGGCCGGTTCCAAGCGGTGGGCGGGGGTGGTTGGGCTGCAGGCCGCGTCCCTTTCACCTATGCCGCCATGGGAGGGGCGATAGCCGAGGGGTATGCGACCGTCACCACTGATGGAGGGCTGGGAAATGCCACTGGTCTGGAGGCCCGTCCGTGGGGCTTGCTCAGCCCTGGAAACGTCAACCTCTACAACCTGCAAGATTTTGGGTCCGTGTCGCTCAACGAGCAGGTATGTCCCTTACCAACTGGCGCTGGCAGTTAAGGATTTCAAAGATATGATGCTCATTTTCGTTAGGCCATCATTGGCAAGTCTTTAATCACGAGCTACTATGGTAAGAGCCCGACTTATTCGTACTGGAACGGCTGCTCGCAAGGCGGGCGCCAGGGGATGATGCTCGCCCAGCGGTATCCGGATGCATACGACGGCATCGCCGCAGGAGCGCCAGGAATTTTCTGGACCGAGATCCCACCGGCTGCTCTCTGGGCCCAGCACTTCATCAACAGCGAGAAAGCCTTCCCATACGCCTGCGAACTCGAAACCATCACCGCAGCTGCTGTCGCGGCCTGCGACGGACTGGATGGCGTTGTCGATGGGATTATTGCCGAAGTTGACGCTTGCGTGGCGAGCTTTGACCCCTTCCAACTGGTGGGCACCCCTGTGGCTAACTGCTCCGAAGTGGGAGGCAAGACGCAGGAGATCACCAAGGCCGCCGCCGCCGTGGCCAACGCGACATGGCGCGGGACGGCACAATGGTATGGATACAGTCCCGGGGCCGATCTCACGCATAGCACCGCCGACCCGGGAACGCCCAACACGCAACCGGGCCCCGCGTCGACAAGCTGCACCACGGGCACCTGCGTCGGCGTTCCCAACGGCATCTGGCTGCAATGGCTCCAAGTGTTCTCTGCCAAGGGCGACCCAAGCTTCAACTTTACCGCCCTCACACGTGCTGAGTTCGACCGTCTCGCCCATGTCGGCGCACAGGAGTACCGCTCCTCGATCCGCACGGACGATGCCGATCTGTCCGCCTTCCAAGCGTCTGGCGGAAAGCTGGTCAGCTACCACGGTCTGGCGGACAACATGATCCCTTGGCAGGGCACGCGGCAATACTACGACGCCGTTGCCGCGGCAGTGCCCGACGTGCAAAGCTTCTACCGACACTACGAGGTTCCCGGGCTGGGCCACTGCTCTGGCGCGCCGAGCGGACAACCTGTGGTGGGGCAGCCAGATCATCTCTTTGCGCAGCTGCGCGCCTGGGTTGAGAACGGCACGGCCCCCGGCGAGTCCCCTGTTCAAGTCACGCTCAAAAACGGTGCTGTGCAGAGTCGGGTCCTGTGCCCCTATCCGCAGAAACCGCGGTGGCAATCCTCGGGTAGTTGGTCTTGTGCGGATCCGTTGTCCTCGATTGCGGTGCCTTCTTCCAAGAGCGGGTTCAAGGAGTGAGGTTGTACGAGAGAGGATGGATGGGTTGGGCGGGTAATCCTAATTAGTTGGTTTGGGTGGTAGTTGTATGTACCTAGCCAATGCACAAATAGTCTATATCTTTGTCTACCTGCGGATTTAATAACTTCTTGAGTACGCCGATAATCAAGCTACGGCCTAAGGTCCCTCTTAGTACGGCGATGCAGCCGGATGTAGGTATCTACATCAACCCTTTTGGTAGTTATTACAAGTTGCACTTCAATTATGCGGTTTGCTGACCACTTTTAACCCTGCTTGTTATTTTGTAATTATTGCTAAATCCACCCCCATTAGCATCCAATCCAAACCAGCATCTCACGTGGATTCTTCGCGCACATGCGGAGAATGCTGGTCTTTAACCGTCACTTGTTCATAATAAGAGCGGAAATAATCCCAATCCAATAACACCAGTCTAAAAGATCCCAAGGCCCTGACCAGCAAGTTGCTTGCATTAATTTCGATCCGGTGATGCCAATCTGTAAACCCTCAAGGACTGGACGAAGAAGTTATTTGCTTCAATTCTAATCTAATAACGCTATTTAGTACAGTCCCAAGGCCATAACTAGTCGTAACAAGTCGCCTGCTTCAACTTGAGTCTAATACAAAGGCCACTCTATACAATCCCAAGCCCCTGACCAGTAAGTTACTTCCTTCAATTAGTTGATACAGGGGCAAAGAAGGCACTAGACATCGCGACCCAACAACCGGATTGACCCCATTCCCGGATCGCCCCCCTGAATACCACCACAATATTAAAACAACCACAACTTCGTCAATTTTAAAGCTATTTACAAGCCAATTAGTCCTTTTTATTCCTCTTCTAGCCGTTTAATTGTATTTAGTGCGCAAACAATTGTTTCTTATGCTTCTTTCTTTTTTTTCTCCTCTTTAATTGGCGCTATAGTCCTTCTTTGTTTGGCGGGTTGTTCGCTAGCTAACTAAGCAGCTACAATGTTTTCAATCCTTGCAAAGCAATTATTAGTAAGCTCTTTAACCTTTTTTCTCGTATGCAGCTTGTAAGCTTTTAATTCAGTAGCTAAGTCAGCTACTTGTGCTTTCAATTCCGCGATTTTTGCATTCTTTATGTCTAAGGCTTTCTTTACTTTAGAAAAAAGAACCCGGGCATCTCTTTTAGTTAGGCTAATAATTGCCCGCATAACCTTCTATTGTTCTTAAAGGTTTTAGCTCTTTTGGGGGGTTTGAAAAAGACTAAATTTTAGTGTAGGGGGTGGTGTTAAAGGTAGTGTAGGTAGGTGGGTAAGGGCATTTTTATGAACAATTGTATTAGGGTTGTTTAATATAGCTGCTAGTTTGAAAGGATAGATATTGGTTTCCTTAAAATTAGAAATTAAATTTTGGGTACTTATTCTTTTGCTAAATGCATTTTTATAGCAGTATAGAAAGCGTTGCTTATTGATAGCTGTTGAGGTAGTGAAAGTAGCTAAGTGTCACGGTTCTGATTGGCAGCAGAGTGCAGCCTCAGGCAGCCTCCTAGGCAGGACCAGTGGGACCCTTCTGGGCGGGCGGACCAATTAGGGTCATCCCGGAGTCCCGTATGTCGGGACCGTGGGACGAATAGGATAGGGCGAGCACTGACTAGTCAGCTCAGTCCCGGTGTCCCGTGGGACGGGACTAGGGGACTGCTCCCGCGGTCCCGGTGCTCGGGATGGCGGGACGCGAGGAAGCATTTCTATATAAGTAAGTAGGCTGAAGGGTCTCTAGGACACTTCAGCAGTTATCAAAGTATCTCTTAGCAATTGTATTAGTTACAGCTATATGACCCTTGTTACTCTATCTGCTGTTGTACGCTTTGTAAGCACACCCTCATACCCAACCCTAACCCTAGCACCTGCTTTGTGCAGGTCACGACACTGGGTCGTGACATGTCACGGTTTTGATTGGCAGCAGAGAGCAGCCTTAGGCAGCACTCCTAGGCGGGACCAGTGGGACCCTTCTGGGCGGGTTGACCAATCAAGGCCGTCCCGGAATCCTATGTGTTGGGACCGTAGGACGAACAAAACAGGGCGAACACTAACTAGTTAGCTTAATCCCAATGTCCTGTAGGACAGGACTAGAGGACTGCTCCTACGGTCCTAATGTTTAGAACGACGGGACGTAAGGAAGCATTTTTATATAAACAAGTAAGCTAAAGGGTTTTTAAAACACTTTAGTAATTATTAAAGTATTTTTTAGTAATTATATTAGTTATAATTATATAACCCTTATTACTCTATTTACTATTGTACACTTTGTAAGCATACTCTTATACCCAACCCTAACCCTAGCATTTGCTTTGTACAAGTTACAACTTAGGGTTATAATATATTAATAACTCCTAAAGGGTTACTTATAAGGGATAGTCGATATAAAACATTCTAACCGCTTTACCAAATACTATTAAAACTCCAAAGCTATCTTCAAAAAGCAACTCGCTAGCCAACCAACTAGCATAATTCTAACTAAGCAATATGTTAATAATAAGGTTAATTATAAGCCTGCTTATTAAAATAATAAATTTAGAAAAAGTAATTGCCCAACTTAGAGAAAAGCTTATAATATTTAGAGCCCAATAAAATACACTATTATAATATAATACTAATAAGTCTAAAGTAAAATTTAACTAGCTAATATGCTTTAGAAGTAATAAGAAAAAACTTTAAAGCTTTATTATTACATATAAGTTATACTTTACTTATTATTTAAAGAAGTTCTTGCAAATTTATAATAAAATTGTTTTTATAGTTTTAAAATTAGAAAGAAAAGTTTAAACGTAATTTAAACTTATTAAAAAGGATTATATAGAAAATAACGTTATAAATTAAAAAAATTTTATAGTACTAGTTTATAAACGTTTTAATAACTTTATAAAAAAAATTTTAAAAGTTTTTAAAAAAATTAACAAACTTAAGCATAATTAAAAGCGTTTTAATATTTTAAAATAAAAAAAAGTAGTAAGCGCGTACACTTCTACATTTTGTAAAAAAGTAATTAATATAAAATAAAATAACAATGCCCTTATCCTTACGTTTTATAGAAAATTTAAAGGTAAAATTAAAAACGTTTTCGCTACAATTTCTAAAAAAGTTATATTTAATAAAGCTATTAAGCAAGTAGTATAAGTAAATAATAGACTTTATTAAAAAGAATTGGAAAAAAAAGGCAAATATAAGCCCTATTATACCTATTTAAACGAAAAACAATATTATATTTAGCAAAGTATAATATATAGCATTTATGTAAAACTTATAAATGTAAACGCTATAAACAAATAACAATTAAAGTATAATAAAAAAAACGTTAATTACTATTATTATAGCAAAAAAGAATATTTTGCTAAAAATTATATTAGCATACTAAAGCTTAATTAAAAAGCAATATTAAATAAAAATATTTTTTTTATAAAGTAAAATTAAAACACTAATAACTTAATTAACGCAAAATATAAGGTTTATATATATAAAAAGCAAATGCCTAATTAAGTATGCTTAAAGTTAGCCCCGCTAAAAAGCCAAGTCTCCTTATTAAAAGGTTAGCCCTAATCCTAATAAAAACAATTAAAGTTAAAAAAAACGAAAATGTAACTAAAAAAGTTAATATAGTTAATTATAACGAACTTATAAATAATTTAATTATTTTAAAAGAATATAACTAATATAACCTATAAAAACTTACTTAAAAAGAAAAAACTATAAGCGAACTTAAAAACCAATTACAAAAAGTTAATTTTAAGCGCTTTTAGTAAAACAAATAAAACTTATTAATAAAATTGTTCAATTTTTCAAACAATTGTAATTTAAACAAATAATTTGTAAATACAATATTATTTTTAAAATAACAATTAGGCTTACAATTAATAAACTTTAATAAATTAGAAAAGTTTATATTAGTAGTTACAAAACTATAGTATAAACGAATAATAGGAAATGTACTACAACTACACTTATTATATCCCTATTATAACAAGGTAGCGTAGTATTATTATATATATATTGCATGCTTAAAACATTTTACAAAAAAGCTATAAAAAAAATTATTTCCTAAGAAATAATAAAAGGTAGGAGTACCCTAGCTAATACAAATAATTATAAATAGTTTAAATAAAAAAATATTTAAAGTAACTTAAAATATTAGAAAGGTTCTTTAAAACTATTAACATTTTTTTATTGTATATTTTAAAAAACGTAAGCTAAAAAACTATATAATAGTATAATATAAAAAGCATAAATACTAAAAACTTTATGCTTAATATAGGTTAAACTACGCTTAGGTAGTAACTAACACGTAAAATAAACCTACATAAGAAAACAGAAAGTAAGCTAGCTAGCTAACGTACTACCAAGCCCCTAACCTAAAACTTACCCTAGAACAAAACGAAGGTTTTTAAGTTGTAATTAACTAAGTTTTTAACGTAGTACAACTACCTTTAAAAAAGCCTCCAAAATTAACAATGTTTGCAAAATCAATAAATGCATTAACTAGCCAGCAGCCAAAGTCTAAAAAAACTACGCCTATACATATATTACACCCCCCCGTATTACATTTCTTAAGAAAAAAATGCAAGGGCAAAGGAAAATTCTACTATTTGGGAAATAAAGAGGCAACTTAGTTAAAAAATAGTTAGTAAAGCTTTATATTAATATTTTTAAAGTTTTTGCAAATAATAAAGAAAAAAAGTTAATAATTTAAATATTATAAAAAAACACTACGTTTATTATAATAATAAACTTTAAAATAATAGCAACGTTTGTATTATTTAAAATTATTAATAAGTAAAAAATACTTTAAAAAAAAAAAAAATTTCCTATAAAATAATAATAGTTAATAGAATAATATTAAACTATAATAATAGCAAAATAACTAAAAAAATATTACTATTAAAGCTTAAAATTATAAGCAAAATATATAATTTAATATTTAACATTACAAACTTTAGAAAAAAGCAAACAATTTTGAAAAAGCTTTAATTATAAACTTTCAATTTAAATATTAATTAGTCTAGCAATTGCATTAAATAGAAGACCTTATTAAACGGACAATTAAATTAAAGTTTAATTAAAAAAAAGAGGACTATAAAAGTTCCTTCTTAATAACTTCTAATAAAAGCACTACTATATATAATATAAATACAATTAATAAAAGAAAAACTTAAAAAGCTTTTTAAATGCAAAAAAAGCTAACTTATAAAGAAAGTACTATTAGAGTTCTACAAGTACAATATTTTTAAAAAAATAGTAAATAATAATTTACTAGCATATAAATTATAAAATTATAATATACTATTAGTAAAAAAAGCAAAACTTTATTATTATTTTATTTATTAAGTTAATAAAGCATAACGAAAAATATTTTAAAGATACTTTAATAAGCGTTTAACGCTAAAATATATTATAATATTTTATTTATTATATAATACACTTATACTTTTCGTCCTTAAAAAAGATAAAAGTACAATAAAAAAATATTATTTAATTTTTAACTATTAAAGTTTAAATAGTAATATAATAAAAAATTGCTATTTATTACTTTTTATTCAAAAAATAAAAGATTAATTTAAGCAAGTAATAGTTTTTTTTTAACTAAACTTTACTTTAGCGTTCTTATAAATCCAAATAAAATTAAATAAAAAATAAAAAATAATATTTTATATGCTATTTAAGCATTATGAATTTAATATTATACTTTTAAATTTAACTAATGCACTAGCGTTTTTTTAAATACAAATAAATTACAAATTATAAGATTATTTTAGCAAGTTCGTAATAGTTTATATAAATAATATTCTAATTTTTTTAGCTATTAAAAAAAAGCATTAATAACATTTATATATAGTGCTTAACATTTTTAAAAAAAATATAATTATTAATTAACTTGAAAAAAAGTATATTTTATTAAAAGTTAATAAACTTTTTAAAATTTACAATTTTAGCTAGAGAAATCCGAATGCAAAAAAAAAAAATATAAACAATAATTAACTAGCTAATACTTATAATAATAATTAAAATTAAAAGTTTTATAGCTTATATTAATTTTTATTAATAGTATATTATTAAATTTAACAATATTACTAAACTATTATATAAACTATTATAAAAAAACAAAAAATTTATATAATTAAAAAACTATAAAAAAGCATTTGCAAAAATTAAAAAGCGTATATTTAAAGAACTTGTAATAAAGATTTTAAACTTATGCAAGCCCTTTAAAGTAAAAACGGATGCTTTAAATTAGGTAATTAGAGGTTAATTTAATTAGCGAAATAATAAAGAATAGCTATATTTAATAGCGTTCTTTTTATGTATATTGAAAGAATTAGAACTTAAATATCTTATTTATAATAAAAAATTAATAGCAATTATTTAGGCTTTTAAAGAATAGAAGTTATAGCTAAATAGCACTACGTACCCAATATAAATATACACTAACTATAAGAATTTTACGCACTTTGCAATATTTAAAAATCTAAGCTCTTAATAAACAAAATAAATAAAGTTTTTATTGCAATTCAACTTTAAAATTAACTATATTAAAAGCTTAAAGAATAAAAGGGCGGACGCATTAAATAAGAGGGTAAACTAAAAGAAATAAGAAAACTCTTAATTTATAGCCTTATTTAAAGTAAAACTAGATAGTACTTTAGAATACTTTATTAAAGAATACTTTAACATTAATTTAATAATACGTATGAAGCCCTTTAAATAATAGGAAGAAAAAATTATTATAGCTTAATAAAAAGTCAAACTATATAAACAAAGCAATTTTAAAAAAAATAAAATAATTTTCTAAAATAAAAAGCTTTGGGTACTAAAATTACTATAGGATAAGTTAGTTTAAAAGGTTTATAATTTACTAATAGGAGAATATTGGAAAGTTATACAAATAATAGCTAAAATTAGAAAGTAATTTAATATACTTAAAGCTAAACAAATAGTTATTTAAATAATTACTATATGTAAAATTTACCAAAAAATAAAATTATTGCGTTATAAACCCTATAAGCTTTTAAAACCTTTTCTAATAGCTAAACAAATATAAAGGTCTATAATAATAGATATAGTAATTAAATTACTACTATTTAAAAATTTAATATTAAAAGTTAAATATAATAATATACTTATAATTGTTAATAAATTTACAAAGTATATATATTTTCTCCTATACTATAAAAATATATTATTTAAGCAATTAACTTATGTATTTGTACAAATAATAATAATTAATTATATTTAGCTAAATAAAATTATTATAAATAAAAGAACAATGTTTATATTAAAATTTTAATAAGTATTTACTAAGCAAGTAAAAATTAACTATAAACTCTTTATTACCTACTACCTACAAATAAACGAATAAACCAAATAAATAAACTAAATTATTAAAGCTTATTTAAAAGTATTTATTAACAAAAAGTAAAACAATTAGGTTAAATAGCTACTAACAGCGCAATTTGCTTACAATAGCTCTAAAACAAAAACTATAAAAATCTTACTATTCTTTGCAAACTATAACTTTAAAGCTAAAATATAATAAAAATTGCAAAGTATAGTACTATAAGCAATAATATAAACAAACAAATTATATTTACTTTATAATATGCTTAAAAACAAGTTAATTTTTATATAAACAAAAATAAAACAATATTATAATATAAAAAAGTTAAAAGAATTAACTTTTAAAAAAGAAAATAAAGTTTACTTTGTATAAAAATTTTTTAAAATAAAATAATTAAGTAAAAAACTTAATTTTAAAAAGCTAAAACTATTTAAAATAAAATAAAAGGTTATTATTTTAAATTACATACTAAAGCTATTAAAATTAATAAAGCTATAATTAAATATATTTTACGTTTTTCTTTTAAAATTAGCACTATAAAATATATAATTAAATACTTTCGTAAAGGTTAAGCTAATTAAAAAAGAGTACAATATTAAAAAGGGATTAAACTTATAAAAAATAGAAAAAGGAGTTTAATATTTAATTAAATAGCTAGACTATGAATATAAAGAAAACTTGTAAGAACTAGCTAAACATTTAACAAATTGCTTAGAAAAAGTTTAACAATTTTATTAAAAAAACCTAAATTAACTAATAACTAAAAGTTAAATAAGAACTAGTTAAACAAAGCAAAGGTAAAGGCCTTTATATCTTCGCAAGTTAATAAAAACCTGCTAAAGAAAGGGCCCCCAAACGTAAAATAACCCTTATCGCCTACTATTTAAATATTACACTAAAAAAATTGTTTCCTTTAAAAATGAAGAATTTACTATTAACAATGAATAGACATTAGATAGCCTATAAGCTTGTCCTCTTTAACTTTAAAAGCCTTTTCTTTTTTAATGTTTTTAAAAACTAAAAAAATTAGAAGTAGGACGAACAAACAAGCAAAAGGGAATGAATGAAAAAACTTAAAACTTAAAGCATTATAAAAAACCTTGTAGGTCATATACTTGTTGTACTATAACAAGTTGTTGGAAAAAAGGTATACTTGCCCTTTATAAAAATAGTTAAAATAGGACATAAGTGTAGGGATTCCGTAAACCCGAATGTAAGTAGCAAAGTGGTTTTCTAAAAGCAATTAATGCGTAAAACACTAATTGCAAGTTTTCTTTGCGTAGTTTATTATTAAAAGTATATAGGGCTTATATAGGAGGAAGACTTACTAAATAGGGAAAGTTTTACGCTAGTACATTTTTAGTTAGGAATATAAACACTAAGCGTTTAGAATAAAGCCTTTAAAGGAGGGGTATTGTATTACAATTTTAATTGGCAACAGAAAACAACCTTAAGCAGCACTTTTAAGTAAGACTAATAGGACCCTTTTAAGCGGGTTGACCAATTAAGGCCATCCTAAAATCCCGTATATTAGGACTATAAAACGAACAAAACAAAGTAAGCACTAACCAATTAACTTAATCCCAGTATCCCATAGGATAGAACTAGGGGATTACTCCCGCAGTCCTAATGCTTGGGATGATAGGACGCAAAAAAGCATTTCTATATAAGTAAGTAGGCTAAAGGGTTTTTAAGATACTTCAGTAGTTATTAAAATATTTTTTAGTAATTGTATTAGTTATAGCTATATAACCCTTATTACTCTATCTACTATTATGCGCTTTGTAAGCACACCCTCATACCCGACCCTAACCCTAGCACTTGCTTTATGTAGGTCACGACTTGGGGTTGTGATATAACACTAAGGCTTTTGCATTTTGCTTAAAGTAATTTTTTAATGCGGAAAAGATTGTATGATTGAGAGGTTAGGTTTTGTGAGAGGTATGTGAAGGTAAATAAACCAGTTATACTTTATTTTTCTATGCTTTTAATATAAAGTTAGCCGTTATATAGCTTGAGTGCTTATTGAGGATTAAGAAGCGCTATTCTAATGGCTTTTTTAGTTTGATTTGAATTAAGTAGACGTTTTTGAGCTATTTAAAGGCTATTTTGGCATTGCTTTAGCTAGTAGGCGAATAGTTGTATTTTTAAGTAGGAAAGTCCTTTTCCAAAGCTAAATTTGAAGGAAACTATTGCCCTTATAAGCTGGCCCCTATAAAGACAATGATTGGCGACAATTTACGGCCTTCTGTAGTGCTGCACTCGATAATTGAGACCTAGGTAGTTGCGTTAGACCCTGCAATATAAACCCTGCGTGTAAGAGAGCTCCCTATTACTTTTCCAGCCTTTGTTTCAAGTTCTTGAAGGCTGTGCTCGTCTATGTTAGTGATATTGGCTAGTACAATGTTTTTTTCCTTCAATTGGGTATCTAACTAAGCAAAGAAATCCTTGTACGCTTTACGAGTAGATTTACGCACTCGACTGGCTTCCAGAATTCGGGATGGCTTTACTTTGATTTTAGGGTGGCGGTTGAGAAATCGGTTGAACCAACGCGGGCCTAAGGCTTTGACGTTGCCTCCCTTACGCAATATAGCTTTAGCGAAGCCTACAAGCTGACGATGGCTAGGAGCCCTGAATGCAGCCTCAAGGTCGAGGGCCTAGTTAATAACGAAGCTTTCTTGTGAGGGAGAAAGGCGCTGTTTATTTTCCTTGGCCTTATGTGCTGTGTGCGAGCTATGGAGTCAGTTTGACAACGTGGAAGTCGGTATACTATATTGCGCTAGGGCTTCTTTCCGGGTAAGTCCGTCTTCAACGGCTTCAATAGCCAATTCAATTAACTGCTTACGGACAGATTCCATTTTTAAAAATGAAGAAATTTGCCTCAGAATTGAATGAGTTGTGTCAAATTGAAGTGGGTGGTGATGGAAATGGCGGTGTGTGGTGCCAAGTCCGGAAGTGGGGTTGATCCGGTAATGGGGTCAAGATGTCTAGTCATGCTGAAATTGCCAACGTCGATGTCAATGCCACCCTTGTTTTTAACGTCGTTGATTTGGACGACTAGTCTAGGCTCTCGGTCAAAAGGTAAGGCCAGTTGGCCTCTGTGATAACACGTTGCCAGATGGCATTAGTGTACACCCTTTTCGCCGTGTCGTGCTCCCACCAGGTGAGCTTGGCCATCCCCGGGAGCTCCTTGTTGGCGGGGCCCGGGGTGTGATTGGCGCTGAGGGTGGATTGCTCTATCTCCCGGTGGTCATCGTTCATACCCATGCAAGCCAAGGCAAAAATGGCCAGGTTGACTGTGAGTTTGTTGTTTTTTTCACTGCTGCTGTTATCCCAGAATATGGATGTGTGCTCGACGCCGGCGTGTTTCTTGTCAATGCCGTCGTTCAGATTGGAGATACTCCGAATGCGCATTGAAACGAGCTCGATTTGGGTGACAATGTAAGCGTACCGTGTATCGGCGTAGCGACAGTACGCCGCGACCTGGCTAAGCAGCTTGAGCCTCTCATCGCGGACCATTCGTTCCGTCTTGAGCGATGTTGTCGAGTCCCTCGGCTGCTCCAGGAGCAGATACAAGCTGGCGGTGGAGTGGCTGAGCCATGAGGACTTCCATTTCTGCTTCAGTCTACTCTCTCCTACGATGTAGACGAGCTCCTTAGGCCCTAGACCCCCCTGGCCGCCATCCTTGCTGTATCCAGGCAAGATATACTCCTCTCTGCGTGGCCTTTGTAACGCGGAATTCTTTTCCAAAACGACCTTCTTCATGCCCATGGAACATTAGCAAATGGTCCTAAGGGTTCCCGAAACATTGATACTGGGCTGAGAAACTTTCCTCGGTACCTAATCCGGATTGAAGCTAGCATTCGTGTAGGGATGGCTGAACTCCATCAGGCGAGACGCAGGGCCTCCAACACTGCGTCTCGCCCACAACGTGGCATTTCCGAGCCCTCAAAGCCCATTTAAAATGCGCCGGCTCAATCAAGCATCATCGCCAGTCCCTGCTATGGTTGATATAACTCTTAATATATTATCGTGGCCTCTACGGTTCCTTTAGGATTCTACCCCGCTAGATGTGATGTAAAATATAATGTAGGTAGGGCGGTTAATCCAGCTTTTGTTTATTAATGCACTCAGTTTTGCCAATATTTCTTCGAAATTCACAGTAGCCAAACAAATAGCTCTTCTTTTGCAGGAAAACAGAAATATAATATACTCATTCTACTTGGTTTATTTAGACTAATTCTTCTCTCCAGGTTTTTCTACGGTTTCTCCTTATTTTGCTCTGATGTCTTAATTTTGAGTTAGGTACGTAAAAAACTGGACGGATATGCGTTCAGCCTTTCAGCAATCCTGTCGCGGGGAACCGCAATGCCAAGCAGTGTCAAAATATGACATAGTTTGGCATTGTGGCCTATGCACAACGTATGATTCATCCCGCCTCTGTCTTTGCCCTCATGTTACAGCGCCAAGGAAATGATCGGCACCCACTCTGGCTCCTCCACCAGTGTTGCCAAATACAATGGCATCGGTCAAATTGAGCAGAAAAGTGGTCTTCTTGTTCATTTTGCTTGTCAAAAGCTCTGTCATTCTGTTGCGTGCGCACCGGCCTTCCTTGTGTTGGCGGTGTAGGGCGGCAATTCAGGTGCTCTTCGGGAACCCCATTCCACGTAAAACTTATTACACATCCGACCCTTGCCGGCGGCCAGTCCTTCGCGAGCGACTAGCAAGCCTCTTGTCGGGGCCTTGCAAGGGGTCTTATTGCTGCTCGAATTCGTCCGTCACGAGAGGTGAATAATATAGAGACTTGCTCTGGAATTCGTATTAAAAGTGGGATTCAAAGCTAAAGAGAGGAAGGAGAGGTACACACAGATCCAGCCCTTTGTGGGCGCAGCCCCACACTCCACTTCCCCACTATTTGTTCTTCTTATCAACTTATACCCCGTATATCAAGCCACACAGCCACACAAGTAGTTCAGCCACGTAGATTGAGACAACGCCCATCCGATGCAGCGACTACCATGCCGGTAGTGATAATGCTCATCACAAACCAACCCCGTCTCGCCGAAATTATACGAATTTTCGTCGAGGATGCCGGACTTGGTCTTAGTGTTATATACCAGGGCAAACTACTGGCGAACAATCTTCGGATCTTCGCATTTAAGCCCGTTGGTAGTAATATTTGCGCGTAAAACGCGTTCCAAGCTCTGGCTGGCGTTTGATGAAGTTGTGAGCCCAGAGTTTACCGATAGGGGGCGCGTCGCGTGCGCGTAGCAGTTTACTAAGCCTGGGCGGAAATGTACGTGCAGATAGCTCAATGATATATTGAACAATCGTCTTCCAGATCCGCATGTTTGCGCGAGTTAGCTGAAAGATCGCGTCGCGCAGGCCGACTACGGCGTCGTCGCGTCAGAGTCATACGGCTCAGATTGTAGATTTTGGATGCGGCTAGAACACGTAGATTTTTGTCTCGTTGGAGGCTAGGCCTGCAGTCTGTATTACATTAAGCACGTCAGATCACTCGATTCAGTGGGATCGAGTGGTCACCAAGTGCTCAAGAAAAATGTGGAAGTCTTGGACTCAATGAAGTACAGACCCGGGTCCAAATCCAAAGAGCTGATTCCCTGGCCCCACTTTGCCTCGAAATGGTAATTCCTTATTAGCACCCTACCCAGATGGGGGTGTAAAAGAAATACGTGTGGGTGGGGCTGGCGAGTGGAGCAAGGCAGGAAGAAGGTGTATTGTAACAGGAGGAAGGTATGACGGTATGGCACAGACACCAAGTCGTGGAGCCAAGTCCAGTCCCAGCGAGTGTTATTCAGGCAGCATCATTCAGGCATGCGCCTGGTTGGCCAAACCAAGCCCTATATGGACGCAAGCGAGGTTGAGTCCCCTTGCAAGAAACCTTGCCTGAGAGCCTCACGGGACGGAGTGGGTTGGTCATGCATGCAGCACTATCATAGCCCCGTGGTGGTTATATTGTTGGGGGCTGGAATGTCTCGGGTTTTTTTTTTCTTCATCTTGACGCGTAGGCCAGTAAGAGCTTCGGCCGCTCGGTACCTAAGTAGATAAGGAGCGAGAACATGAGATTTAACATTCTTGGGAAGTGCGCCTTCTTACACAGCCATGCGGGTTCCCACCCCGCCTGTGGAGCTGATCTTTTATTTTGTTTCAGGCCAGGTCATGCTCACTCTAAATGCAACGATTGGCTCCCAGAGGGCAAAACAAAAACAGGGGGTTCTGGGGCGAGGTGTGCCACAGGCCACAAGCAGATGCTTAACTGAGGTAGGTACATGGTACATCCGTAATAGATGGCTGGCGTCGAATATTGGATGAGAAGGCAACATGCCGGTTGATCAGTAATATGTGTCAGTTTCTCACTTGAACTCGGAGCCTTTTCAGGAGGCCACTTCTTTCCTTTTCTTTCCTTTTCTTTGACCACTTGACCAAACAGAAGTATTTTCATTTTGAAGGAAAAACAAGGAAAACAATCGCCATATGTGACTTTGCGAGCGCCAATGATATGTCACAGTATAATACACTGTCGCAGGCGGGGCTTGCTGGAAGGTCAGGCACCAGGACAGGCCAGTGGTTATTTATGTAGTTGAGTCAAACATCTTGTGACGCAGTCTGAGGGAGAAGAGCAGGCAAGACTTGGGGGTGTGTGTTGAAACGCGAGCACGCCCGATTATGGTGTGTGTAACGACGCGCGCTACTGTTTTGAGGGTGGCAAAAAATTACCCTTTCCGCTCTTTCAATGAGTACCCGTTTCCCATCCAATTCTCATCGAGTGCCCGGCCCAGTTGCTTAGAAGTTTCTGCAACGTTCGCACATATATAAAGGTTGGTCGACATCCCTAACGTTTCCACTTCTTTGACACCAACGCCATCTTATTTCAAAAGCTATTACTAGTCTCCCGACTCCACGGTATAGTGGAAAACAGATCAACGAGTAGGCCGGCTACATGGCGCGTCAGCGGCTTTTTCGCAACGCGGGCGAATGCAAGGATTGGACCAGTCAACACAAAATGGCTGTCGCTTGGGGGCTGGACGGCGATATTCTTGATGCCGGGCTCGTGGAGGAACCTATGTCGGAGGTTGATAAAAAGATTATGGACAGTGGCGTCCAAAATAGTACGTCTTCTCACCCCGTCGCACACTGCCTTGTCTTTGCTCGGCTGATGGCTCCCATATATATAGGCATCGTCGAGGTCATAGCCGAGTGGGCCTGCGGTCAACGATCAAATGGAATTGGAGCTCTCATCGAGCCAGACCTTGTCGCTGTAGCTGGGCATCTCTTAAAAGACGGGACCAAGGTTGCCGTCAACATCGTGATCACCGCTCGCAACGGTGCCGCTGCCATGGGCGACTATGCTCTCGTACCCCATAACTGGTACTTCAAGTCCGCTACCGACACCTGCCTCGCCAATGACATGGGCATGGTTCATCTCGAGCAGTGGATCAAGGGAGTGGATCCCATCGACTACGCGCAGGCGCCAATCACTGACGGAATGCTTGGGCGTATCTATGGCTACCCGGATGAGGTTTTAACACTATCCGTCAGCGAGATCGACATAGAGTTTTCGTTGTCTAGCATTATGGTCAAGCACAACGACGACACCATGAGAGGTAGGCACTTGTGGTCACCAAAAAAATATCTATCATCCATTTCTATCCCTCTTGACTCTCATCTGGCAAGGTCGCGGTCATTTGCTAACTAGCCTAGTATCCACAGGGGACTCGGGTGGCCCCGTCATGGACATTTACGGGCGCCTCGTTGGCATGCACGGCGGCTGGACGTGGGAAAACGATGGCAAGACTGAAAAGATTAATGTGGCTGCGGCTGTCAACCGGGAGGGCAATGACCTGGACGTCTTTCGATACATCCTAGCCTACATGGCGCTCTTGCCGAGCCCGGCCTACAAGAAAATCGTCCAGCGTCTTCGCAGCAGAGCAGACTCGGAAGGCACCAAGTTTCTGGCTCGGAATGACACTGAGGTTACCGCCGTTCAGTGCACTGGAGGAGTAATGCCGGCAATCACTTTTGAGTGGCACTGAGCTACACATTACTAGATGAGGTGTCCTCACACCGCGAGAAGGTCGATCTGGGTTATCTAAGCCCGGAGTGGTACGACAGCTGGTATGTCGGTATCTCTAGCAAAAAAAAAAGAAAAGCAAAAAGAAATTTTGGGACTTCGAGGAGTTAATGAGTAGAAAGTCTTTCAACGAGTAAAATATCATTGTAATATACCCAACGGAAATAAGGCTTGGATTATAAGCGTGTTATCAGATCCGGAAGACGCCAAATCAGCGTTGATTACCTCCTGTGGAGGTTGCAGAATCTGGAAACCACTTGGCCGTTTGTTTGACTTCGCCAAAAAGAAACGTTCCCCTGATGTCAGAACAATAGACTAAGCCTAATCTAGTTAGTACTAACGACCGACCGAGACGACCGAGTCCTAGACTTTACGGTGAGTCCGCCGACTTAATATTGACGGCTCGTGCACACTCTACCCTTGCCCCAAAACTGCCATGGCTCTGCACCTGGTAAGAAAAATGGCGAACGTGGAGGGGCGAAAAATGAAGAGAGAAACTTGTCACATGGAATGGGGGCTCCCAAAGAGCACCTGAACTACCGACATATACACCGCCAACACAAGGAAGGCCGGTGTGCACGCAACAAAGCGTTGCACGTGCATGATAGAGCTTTTGATAAGAACAAGCACAATGAAAAAGAAGACCACTTTTCTGCTTAATTTGACCGATATCCTTGTATTTGACAGCACCCAGCTGGCTAGGGTATCCTCGATGGCTGGTGGGAGCCGCTGCAGGTGCCGGGAGGCAGCGGAGCGAGGTCGTATTCCTTTGAGTCGGCTATGCAACGTTGTCTTGGGAACCCCCCTTTCCCCCAAAACAAGCTGTAACGCTGTTGCCAAGAACCTCATCAATATAGTTTAGGAACAACAACAAAGTGTCGTTCTGCGACCGCACAGACTCGACCTTGTAGTTCCAATACGTGCCAGTGCCGGCCACGACTCTGAACCTGTATAGTCTTCAGGTTCGGAAATGGGCACTCGTCATCAGTCCCATCTTCTAGCCCGTTCCGAGTCGGTGTCTCAGTGTGGATTATCCCGAACTGAGATATAGGCCAGCCATGCACCTCACCCGTGAACTTGACTCACGCCAAGAATACTTCGACTACTTTCACCCCTTCCACTACGAGTGCCGCGTATACGGCCGGCTCCAGCAAGCAGAGGCCGAAGGCATCGCCGTCCTTGCGCTCGGGTATCTCCTGTTGACCGCCCAACAAGAGGAACAACTCGGCAACTTGATCAGCCCGTGGAATTATAACAACGACGAGGACAACCTCTGGCGCCGCCGGGCTGCCATACACAAAGGGCTCCCTATCCGAGCGATTGTCAAAGAGTTTGTGACTGGCGAGCCCTTCCAAGTCAAGCACATCGAAACCATGTGGAAAGATCTGGAGCGTCTCCATGAACTTGGCATCCTCGTGCGCGACCCCAGGATCGACAACTACTTCAATGGCAAGCTCGCCGACTTCAGCAAGGCTTGGACTACCCCCACCCCGGCCCTCACGTACATTAGACGCACGACTTTGGAAGAAAAGAGGGTCGAGGACCCATACCGACTACTCGAACTGATCCAAGACGACGGCATCGACGATACCCTGATCCCTCCCGACTTCATCGCATGCCATAGAGGATTGGGCAAAGATAAGCGGGGGACTGACCCAACCAAGAGTGTCTGGGGCGCTGATCCCAAATGAGAGAGGAGTGATCAGGAGCGGTGGTTGTAATGGACTGCTCAGGGGGGTTATTAGTAGTCGCTGGCTGCGGCATCAATGAAGGTACTCCAATTAGATTCCAAGCATAACAATTTCACTACACCCCCTTGACTTTTACGAGCACCGCAGCGCTTAAACCATGACCAATAACCCACTTCTTTCCCTTGAAAACCGGCGGGGTGTTTGAGTTGGAAACGGGGAAAGAAAAAGAAAAAGAAAAAGAAATAATAAAGTGGGAAATGAACAAACCGGCAGTTTCACAAATCAAAATACAAATCACAGTTTGTTTTGTTGGCGAACACAGATTCTAAAAACCGAATTGTGTGATTCTAACAAGCGTAGGCACCTAGGAAAGGAACGAAAAAAAGGGACGAAAAAAAGAAATGCAAAATCACACTCAGACATGACCCACACTATACCATAATTTCCCCCCATCTGCCTGCTCAACTCCTACCTTATTTGTCCCTGTCATAGTCAGCCCTCCTGTTGGCATATGAATTATGCGGACTGCGATCATCGCCGTAGAATGACTTCTGCCGGCCAGACTGAGAACTCCACCCATAGCCACTGGTATTGCGGTCATGACAGGGGTCGTCTCCATCGTCACGGAAGCGGGGCTCTGACCTTAGGCCCCTGTCTGATCTCGGCGGCTGTGTCCCGGGCCTTGATCTTGCGTCGGGTTCGGACCTCGTTGGCGTCTTGTCCCGGAATCGCTTCCCGCCGCCACCCTGGTCGTAGCCATCGAGAGGCGGGTCACCGCCGTACGGACTGTCCGAGTCGTCGATGCCAGAGCTCGTCAAGTCGTCTGGGTGTGCTGGGGAGCGCAAGCGGTTGCGTCCCTCGGACCGCTGGTCGTCTCCCCGGTAGTACTCTCTTTCACGCCTCTGCCCACCACCCCTGCTGGGACCTTCCCGTCGATCGCTCCATTGGTCTCGGCTGGCATTCCGGTCCCGCGGGTAGGATCTCGTGTCATTTCTGGGAGTCGTTGAAGGTGGAGCCTGTTGATCGTAGTTGGGAGCACTGCCAAACCGGCGCCTGTCGTGCTGCTGGTGATGGTCCCTGTCGTACTCCCCTCGAGTCTGGTTGATTTTCGCACGGCCCTCGTCGTCTCCGCGGGTCGAAACCATGTATCTCTCAAACTTCAAAGTGGCTTGAGCGACTTTCCTGAACTGCTTGGCATCAAGCACGGGGGGGTCGGGCTTGGAGTCGTGCTCATTCTTGCCTCTCTTGTTGTGTGACATGCGTTTGTCGTAAAGGGCAAGCGACGAGGCAATCTGGAAAGCGTTGCGAATCTGGCGACCGTTCCATCGGCCCGTGCCCGAGGGATGTCGGTCAAAGTGCTCTAGGGCGAAGCTGATGATAGAGTCCCGATCAATCTGAAGTTGGGGGTCGTCCAGATGAGTGTTTGATGCCGGGTCGCCGCCTGAAGCTTCACGTTCCTTTGGTGAGGCCAGCAGCGCCTTTTGGTATGCTGCCTTCTGCGCTTCAATCTCCCCAAGCCGCTCGATGTTCATCTCAAAGATCCGCAGTGTCTGCTCGCGGTCGAGAGGCGGATAGTACAGACTCATGTGGATTCGGGATTTGAATGCCTCGTCGAGGATGCCGACTCTGTTGGTCGTCAGGAAGAGAATTCCGCTGTAGACGTCGCGACCCACTTCCTGAACACCCCCCCTTCCTGAACACGTGACCACACACCTACCACAAACTTCCAACTACCACAACTTATTTGATTCTGAAGCTATTTATACGCCGATTAATGCATTTCAATACTCTTCCGCGCAGTGTATTACTTCAAGCCCCTGCACTACAATTTCCTTGCCCTGGGCTAGTGTTTCTGACTCAGCCGCTCTCTCTGTGACCCTCCTGCGTTTGGGGGGCCTCCTTGACTCTGCTTCGGCCTTGCCGATATCCTCGATCCTAGCGAACTTGTTATTTCCATTTTCACGAACCTTTCTTCGAGTACGCGGCTTGTGAGCTTCCAATTCCATCCGCAAATGCTCGTTTTGGTACCTTAAACTAACTATCTCTGTATTCTTCATGTCCAAGGATTTCCCTGCCTTGGTAAATAAAGCCTAAGTTAGCCAATCTATTAGTTCCAAGTGCTTTTTGACAAAATCTAGATGTTCGCGAAGGTCCTTGCTTTTTTATAGAGTCCAGAACAGCTTTGGTAATGCTGTAATATGCTCTAAGGCTGGCCGGGGTAGTGTTTTGGGGAGGGCTTTATTATGGATAATGGTATTAGGGTTATCTAGTATTTTTAACGGGTTTTATAGCTATATCCTGGTTTTCTGAAAGCTAGAGCGTACATTGCTAGGACGTATTCCTTCTTCCGATGTATCTTTATAAATGTAGAGGAATTAGCGTTTGTTGATGTTAGTTGAGCTAGCGAACGGCGCTACCGTTTTGGCTCGCTCTTGAAAGTAGGCTTTTAACGGGTTGAAGACTAAGCGGTTAAAAGGTTGGGTTTTGTACGAAGTATGTGTTAGTAAGTAGAGTAATTGGACTTTATTTTTCCAAGCCAATAATATAAAGTCGTTAGTAAAATAGCTCGAATGCTCGTTAATAATCAACAACTACCAATCTATTAGCTTTTTTAGCTTAGTTTCAATTAGGTAGACCTCTTTAAGCCATTTAAAACCTATCCCAGCATTGCTCCAGCCTATAAGTGAAAAGTCGTACTACCAACCGGAAAAATCCCGGCGTAATTCAGCCTCGGTAGGGAACCACTGCCCTTAAAGAGAAATACCCGTAAAGATAATCACGGGGCTCAACCGCCAGCCCTCGGCTATACCGCACTCTATTATTAACACCCAAGTCATTGCATTACTACTTATAACGTATAACTTGGATATTAATATAGTGCCTATAACTTTTCCAGGTACGGTTTTGAGCTCCTATAGGCCATGCTTATCCATGTTAGCAATGTTGGCTGGAGCAATATTCTTTTCCTTAATCTAACTGTCCAAAAAGTTGAAAAATTTTGTATACGCTTCTCTAGTAGAACCTTTAGCCCTCGAAAGCTCCAACAAGCTTGATTTTTTCATCTTTATCCGGGGATTGCGGCGTAGAAAGCGGTCACACCAACGCGCACCGAAGGGCCTGAGATCACCACCTTCCCGAAGCACGGCCTAAGTAAATCCCACCACCTGTTTACAGCTCGGGGCCCGGCCAGCACCTTCCTCATTAAAACACCAGTCAGTAATAAAGCTCTCTTAAAAAGGGCTTAGCCGTTGAGAGGTTTGGAAGGCCATATCTCGAGATTGTTTGCTATAGATTCGATTGTTAAGTGTGCCAAGGGCTATACTATATCTAGCTACTGCACGACGCTAGGAAACACCCTATTCAACTTCTTAAATTACCAGCTCAATAAGGTGCTCCTTGACAAAGTCCATGTCGACTTTGGTGTAATTTGCCCTAGAAATGAATGAGTTATGTCAAGTTGAAGTTGGTGGTGTGGAATGGCGGTGTGGGCCGCCAAGCGTTCAGGAAGTGGGGGTGTTCAGGAAGTGGGTCGCGACGTCTAGTACTCCAAAACCCGAAGGAAGACTGTAAAATTGGTTAGTACTACTATTGATGGCATTTCCGTTCAATCATTTGTAGAGTCCATACCAGAAACGAGTGCGTTTCTCTGCAAGTCCTCCTTTGACCTCTCGGTTAGGAAGATGTCTGCCTCGTCGAGTAGGAGAACACAATTCCACCGATGAGCCAATCTGAAGATCTCTCCCAAGGATTCTTCAACTTCCTTGGCGGTAAATCCAAGATCGCCACAGGTGATGACGAACAATGGGCGCGAGTTCGCCTGAGCGACGGCTTCTGCAGTGGCCGTCTTCCCGACTCCGGGAACTCCGTGGAGTAGGATGACGAGGCTTTCGCCTTTACCCTGTATCAAATCTTGGCCCAGCGTCTGCATGTTTGGGTCCTCACTGCTCTGCTTTCTGAAATGACTGTCGACGAGAGCTTGGACCATTTCCTTGTGGTTGTCCTCGACCTGCAGTTTTGCAAACACGTCCGAGGAGTTTTCGACCTTGCGTAAGCTACCTATGTCGAGGAGTGCAAACTTTCGGTCGCGCAGAACATATCCAAAAAGTCGCCGAGGCAGGAGGAGAAATTCGTCTCCCTGCAACTCATGCCGCCTCTCCACGACATCGCCACCTTTCCTGCCTGGGCGAAAGAAGCGGTCGCGGGCCGTGCTCAAATTTGCCCTGAGGGCGAAGACTCCATCTCTCACCTGTATTATGTCGTCGATGGTCCCGATCTTGTTGGATCGCTGGTGATCGTCCCAGAGGACTAGGGGAAAGTCGTCGTAGCCCGTTTTCCACTCAGTATCTGCATTGAGTGTGTTGTTTTCGCTATCAAACCCTGGCTTCCAGCTAGGGGATGTCTGGTATGCTTCGACAAAGTCGATAAGGACATGGCTTTCGATGTGCTCAGGGTATCTCCTCTTGGCGCCGCCATCCTCATCACTGATGGGTAAAGGGTTATTCGTCAGGCTCCATCCGCTATAGTACCCATGTTGCTGTTTCAGGAACTCGCCAAACTTGACGCCTGACTTGAAAAGTTGCTCGCGAAGCTCCGCCGGGTTGGACGCAAAGCGAAAAGGATACACTTCGAGCTGTCTGATGTCCTTTTCTCCCTCGTACGGGGGTATAAGGAACACGTGGGCGACCGGCTCGTAGCTTTCGCCGTCAAAGTCGAGATAGTAACAGGAGATTCGAAACTTGTTGTCTTGAGCGTACTCTTGGGGACATTTGTCCTTGACTGACGGAGGGTTGAGACTGTCGACTTTCCACGCGGGGTGGTTGACGGTAGTGGTAGCCTGTCCAGCTGGTGAGCCGCGGACGTCATTGGCTCGTGTTGGACAGTAGATAAGATCTCCGGGGCAAAAAAGATAGTTCAGGTCGGTAAAACGGACAGACTTTTGCTGAGACCCATGGAACATGTTTTTAAGGGGAAGGATATGCTTGTCAACAAAGTCCACATAGCACCTGATATGCTCGTACGCTTCTCGGCTGTCGAGAAGATCCTTGTCGTGCTGGTCGCTGGGATCTTGCTTGCTGTCCCCAGCATCAGAATCATCCCCCGACTCGGATGAGGCACCTGTCCCGCGTGAATCATCCAAGTCAAAAATGTCCAACTCTAGGAAGGGCACCTGGCGCGAATTGGCGGTTAGGGGTGTTGGCGGCGGTGGTGTTGTCTCAGACGCCCACTTGGATTCGAGAACCTCCAGTGCTGCCTTCATTCGCGGCTGGGCATAGATGAGGACCATGAACGGCCTTAAGAAGGTGCGGGCGGTGTCCGTGTCCCATTTCCGGCCGGCGACATCAGCGAGATGGGCAAGGATGTACTTTGACTGGATTCGAACCCGCTGAATCCACTTCTTTTCTGATGGAGTGGCTCCTGGTCGAAAAGAGACTCGGTTCCATCTCTTGGTGTGGGAGAATACTGGGCCGCGTCTGAGCTTCTCTTGCTGAATCTCTTGGTTCAGGTTTTCACCAGCCACCAATACGTCAATGGCAAATTGCGGGTGAGTGATATTCTGGTTCTTGAACTCGTGGTAGCCGCCCAAGCGGCATTTGGCAATCATTGGGGGGCGAGTGGATGCGGGGTCGCCATTGGAGTTGTTGTCGAGTGTCGTTGGGTCATCGACATTGTTGTCTGCCGTTGGGTCATCGACATTGTTGTCTGCCGTTGGGTCATCGACATTGTTGTCTGTGGTTGAATCATCGACGCTGTTGTCTGTCGTTGAATCATCGACATTGTTGTCTTCCGTTGGGTCATTGACATCGGCTGCGACCTCGGCAACCAACTCTTGGATGCTACTGGGTTCGATATCTGGGTCTTTCTCCACGCTATTCGCAACGATTGAGTGCGAGTCTGGCGTTTCGGGACTCGGCACGTCATGGCCGTTGACTGCTGGGATTCCTGGGTTCTCCTCATGAGATGCCTCGGGCAGGGTTTCACCCTTCGACAGGATGGCGTTATTACCCTGGGCAGAGTCTTGAAACTAATACCGCGTTAGATCATGCGCTTTTTCTCCAGAGGCGGGAAAACTGACTGTGGTAGCCATCATTGCTGCTACTGCTGCTTGATCGTGAGGAGCTCAGCTCAAATTTTATGGTGATTCTGTTCGTTGTTGAAAACACAAAAGGACAGGAAAATGGCTGGACGGGCCAACTGGAGGAGAAATTCCAAAAGAAGACAGCACCGAGGAGATTGGGTCGCTTTTTCATCCAATCCCCGACAAGCACGACTCTCAGCTCTACTATGTTACGCGCCAAGTGAAAACGATTTTCCGTACAGGGAGCTCGCATGCATGAGATAGTGGTACAGTACGAGAGAGTCAGGATGGGGGCCGTTTGACTTTTTGTGACGTGACGACGGATGAAGGGCGTCAAGGACTCAGAAGAAGGGGGGCTGGAAGGGTGAGATAACAAGTCGCTTGCGGGGGTCGACGACGTGGTCTGACTCTACCAAAGGCAGCCGCCATGGTGGTGCAGATGCCACCATCAATCAATGCCAAACCATGCTTGCAGCAATGGTAGCCCCATATTTCCTTCAGCGCAAAGTTCCACAGCCAACACTTTGCAGTTAGTCTAAAGACCCTGCAGTGTGCGTTCCAGGTGCAGTTGGCACTCACATAGGCACAGTGCCTGTACTGTGCTCACTGCCAGGCTTGTCCAACTGTCTTCTCCGTTTTTAAGGGGGATAAAAAGAAAAAGACAAAAAGAATGATCTCCCAATCGAAAGGGTAATAAATGGACGACTGGGGAACGCTGTTAATACTACCTGGCACCTTTATTCGAGCTGGATAAAAGGCTGGATGAGGCTCTGGGTGAGCCCTCTTCTTACAAAGTGCGGTATCTTGTTTCATACGGTGACCCAGCGGCTACGCACTTGCCGTGTCTCGAGTGGTTGGTCCTCGATTAATCCGTGTGTGCCCTTCATTTCATTTCATCATTAGGTACTTACCTTATTAGGTAGCGGCTGCCTCGGAAGGGGGCCGCTTGGAACTTCGTACTTGCCGTGAAGAAACTTGAACTGGACCCACAACCAACCATGCAGTGCCAGTTGTGCCCAGTGGTGGTGACGACTCGTCAGGCATGGAGCTCGGTTTTACCCCGCCAAGTTGCTAAAAAAAAAGTGAGGTGGCAGTGATCAAAAAACATCCATGAGCCATGTCAGCTTTGTGAAGATCCAGCCAGGCACATGTGCACTTGCTACCTTTAACAGTCAACATGGCGTCTGTGATCGGCACTGGAGACGACGGCGAGGTCATGTGGATGCCTGCTCAGTTTCTGCAACGACATGGCAGCGAGATACACGAGGCATTTGACATGCAAGTCAACCAGACGACGTACTCACCCCAAAGAGCCACAATCGAGTTTCGGCCGCTGATTTCAAGTCGGTATGCGCGCTCTCTCTTTTTGTATTCTGCGCAGTTAGCTGGCTGCATGCCAGACAGTGAGGCAGGCTAATCAGAACATGAAGCGAGTTGGAGACTGTTGAAACAGCCATGAGATGGTACCAGAGACAGAATACAGATCTCAGCTTCGACGTCACCAAGTGCTCATGGACGAACCTCTTTGACCAGATGGAGTGGGCTGTGCAAGAACAAGAGAAACGCTCCATCAACGTCTTCCAGCGGCTCTGGAGGAAAGCGGGGTCGGCCAAGGAAGCGGCTGGTCCCTGGATCCTCCTCATCCCTGATGAATTTGGGCTCGCCATAGCCCGCGGGACCATTGCCATAGTTTTCCATGTGAGTTTCTCGCACTTTCTGATGCTCAGTCAGATGTGGGATATCAATGCTGACAACTTCTTCTTGCTTCCTTATTCCAGATGGCCCAGAGGGCGATGGAGAAAAGACAGGAGATATTTGACGCATTCGACGAGATCACGGATCTGATTGCCACGGCTGCTTCAAAGACCCAGAGTTTCCATAAGAACAAGCACATGAGAATATGTATCGAGGATCTGTATTTTTCGCTGGTTTGCGGGATCCGTGATCTGATACAACAGCTCGACAAAGCATCCAAAGGCAAGCCTGTCGCCGTGGATCTACGAGAACGAGATTTCCCGTCGCTAACCCATCTGCAGGATGGAAACTAACTGCATGGTTCAAAGAGAAAAAGGATATGACAATCCAGGAAAGGCAGCAAGCCCGAGGTGGTGTCAACATCGAAGCCATGCTGACACAGGTGCGGCTTAAAGCGAAGGCACTCAACGACTGCGCCGACCGAATTTTGGCCGACGTAAATCTCGACAGCCACCGAATCGTCAAGGAGCTGAAACCAGAAGTCAGTATGGTCCGCAAGACGGCAGTCGACATCAAGGTGGACACCACAGCCATCCAGGACGGGGTGGAACAAATTCTGGACAATTTGACTGGCATCCGCAATGACTTCAATGCTTACCATACACTTGCTCAAAAAAACAGCCAGCACCTACATATCGGCATACGAGGCATCGACAGGAATTTTGAGCGGCAATTCGACATCACGGAGGAGGAACGGGGACAGTTAAAAGACTCCCTTCGAGCCCAGACCAACATCTTAGGGTTGTTTGTTGATGAATTACGGAGTAAGTTGCCCATAAACAGGGTGTCAAGTCCAGAAGAAAAAAAGAAAGAAAAAGAAGAAAAAAGTTTAATAGAAAATTGCTAACCACAAGTCCAGAGATGCATTATGAATTCGTGGAGTGGAGGGCTTCGCGATCACCCTCCCCACAACCCAACATGGGCTACACGCAACAATTTCTGCCGTCTCAGTTCATTGATGCCATTGGCGTTCCCTTGGCGACACCGAATGATGATCTTCGCGCTGTTGTTGGTCGAACCCAAGAGTTCAAGTCTCGTGCACAGAACCAAGCTATGTCGCTGCTGCAGACCCAAGAATTTGCCCGCTGGCTCACCAGCGAGTATTCGGAGCTTCTCCTTGTCGACGGCCACATTGATGCCTCTGCAAACGACAGCCTCTCCGCCATGTCGCTCTTGTGTGCCTCGATTGCTGCCAGCGTCGAGACAATGAGTCAGGGGTCCATCGTGTTGCAGTTCTTCTGCGGGCTTCACGCGGGGTCGATGGATTCAGTCGGCGGACCCAGCGGACTGGTTCGGGTGTTGGTTATGCAGCTAGCCCTTGGGTTGAGAAGCCGTCGTTTGTTGGAGCTGGGCTTTATCGGTTCGTTTTCCGAAGTGAGCGAGGAAGAGCTGAGGAGCCATGACTTGCCAACCATGTGCCGGGTCTTTCGGCGTCTCCTTCGGCAAGTCCAACCACGCACCCAGGTGTTCTGTATCGTGGACGGGATTACCACCTTTGAGAAAGACCGAAAGACCTTGGCCGAGTTCAAGTTTGTCGTGCAAAAACTCAAGGAGCTTGTTACCGACGACGATATCCGGTCCACGTTCAAGATATTATTGACGAGCGCAGCTCGGAGCATCGAGATTGCGAGGCCGCAGATGAGGCTTGTCGAGGCTTGGGAACATGTTCATCTGGTTCCAGGTATTGGCGGCAGTCTCGGCGTAACTGATCAGGCTGTTCACGCCATTGTGACAGGCCGAGAAGAAGGGCATTCACGTTCGCTGCCTATTCCAGACAACCCGGATGATGATTGGTAGCGTGTGGGTTTATGGTCGAGTTTCTCAGGTCACTGTTCAGGTGAGCTTGGAAGGTCTTCCTTTTTTGCTAGATAGCTCGATTGCTCGAAAAGAATCTCGAGATATGGAGGTTTGGGCCAAAAAAAAGGATCACTGTATCCAAGGATACAAAGGCCACAGTATCGGTCTGCATGCTATCTTGTGAGGCATAGAATAACCCCTGAACGCTCTTCCATTATTCTTTCACTACATACGTATCATACAGCTGTGAAGACGAGCCGCGTAACCACCATTGAACTTGAAACAACCCGACAGAGATAACCTTCTAGACCAAGGGATGTTTTGTAAACACCAATGGTCACCCATCCTTGTCGTTTATTAGCACACGCCATAACTAGCTAATTTAGGTCAAAACCGAAAGGAGAAGAAACACGACGACGACGTACCATGGGAACCAGCGTCGCAAACACTCTAATCTCCTCCGACCTATCCGTGGCGTGGTGCTTCCAGTCGAGCTCCAGCGCCGCTTTGCCAATCATCCCTGCCATAGAGAGCGGTACATACCTCCTCGCGAGGCACTCATGCGGGCCGGCCCCAAAGACGAACCAGTTCTCAGTCTTGGACTCGGCGTCCCCGGAGATGCAGCGGCCTGGGTCAAAGACTTCGGGGTTGGGGTAAACAGCCGGATCGTGGAGAGCCGGGTAGCCCGAGGGAATAATCATGGAGCCCTTGGGGACAGTGTAGTTGGGCGTGACGGGGAAATCTTTGGTGGCCAGGTAGGGGACAAATATGACGGGGGGCAGGTGGCGCAGGAGCTCCTTGACGACTGCGTTGGTCTGGCTGAACGACTCCAGCATGGGGAGGTCAAAGGGTTTGGTCTTGTCGCCGCCCCGCGCAGCCGGGTTCTCCTAGCGCAGTCGGTCGAGGACGTCGGGCCGCTGGGCGAGGACTAGGAAGAGCCAGGTCGTGGCACTGCTCGAGGCGTCCTGCGAGGCAAAGAGGAACGTGAAGAGGGTTTCGCCGATCTCCTCGTTGGTGAACTCGCGGATTAGGTTTGTGAGTTTCTCCGCGTCGGTCTCTCCCGCGGCGGCTCGCTCGCGGTAGCGGTTCGACTCTATCATGTGGAGCACCCAGTGTTCCACGATGGATGTGGGCGTTGCGCCAGTTGCCATGTTTGTCTTGCACGCCGCTACAAACTTGGCGAACTCGACGTGAGAGGGCACAGTTGATCTCTTAGAAGAGGGGCATGAAGGCCATTGGCAGCCCCTGATTTCCCTCGCTGGCCGCAACGAATTTGTCGACGTAGTCCGCCAGCACCTTCTCTTGGACAGGGAGGTAGGTGGCCATGGCCTTGTTGGTGAAAAGAGGGACCAGTCCCCATCGATACTCGGCGTGGGCTCTGCCCTGGAGAAAAACCCATGATTTGGGGCCGATGATGTCTTTTGCAATTGGCACTAAGCATGGCTCGGCGTATGCTGGCGATTTGAAAACTTTGTGCGCAATGTCTCGGTCGGAGGCGAGGACGACGAATCTGTGATTTCAAGATGTGAGCAGACAGGGTAGTTCTGATGGGATGGAAACGTAGGTACTTGTGGAAGACGGATACACAGCTGAGAGGCCCATTCGCCCACTGTGCAAGATATTCATCAAACTTGGGATGGATTGCTTGGAGAAACTGGCCCATTAATGGGATTTTGAATGCAGGTACAGCGATAGAACCCTTTCGCTTGATGTACATGACTGTGAAGGTGCCAGTGATTGAAATACCCCGTGTATTTCAATGATGCCTGTACCTACCTTGATCATAGATAACCACGCCTAGCAAAAAGGTCACGACATATTACCAAGTGGACCAATCGGCAAGGAACCCTGGGAGAACGTCATGGGACGAAGGAGTGTCGGAAGGCCATATACGTGGAGGCTCGGGCCGAGCGGTGGAAATGTTGCCGATTTTGACAACCATCTTCAACTTGTTGGTGAGCAGCCAGTCTTTGCAACTTTGGGAAACGATTAACGGGTGCTCCACGACTCCATGACCTGGCATTTTTTGTCATACACCGACTTTTATTCTCCTCTTCAGACGCGGCAAAGCCTCAACTATCGCCGACCACCGAATGCATCCGCTGTGGGATCATACTCTACATGTTCACCATCCACGGGCCAACATATTACTCGCACGCCGTCATCCTGAATACCATTATCACACGGTTGATGGAGCATCTGAGGCCGCTTGACTCAATACCCCGTGTGAGTGGCCCACTTGATCCCTGGCTTCTTGCAGTTGGAGTGGTAGCCTCATGCGGTACAACACATTACAGGTGGTTTGTGGAGAGACTACGAACCACGGTTAGAGTCATGCAACTGAGAAATATTATTATCTGGGGCGACGCCCTCTCTCGCATCAAGACAATTCTATGGTTGGAAGCTCAAAGGGGGGAGGATATTTTTTTCGACCACACTTGGAGGCCATCTTTGGTCCGAGCCATTGAGCCAGACATTCTGGGGAATTTTGCGTGTCTTCTTTACCCTGAATACAATCTGACTCATATTGGGAGAGTTGTCAAAAGTGTCCAAAATGCAACCCAGTTGTGCACGCACGGAGGCATGTACATATAATTAGACTAGTACCTAATTAGGTATCATCAAGCTCCAGACGCCACTTTCCGATATTTTGTCTTGTGTGACTCGGAACAGGAAGGCTACATACATTGACCATTTAACACTGTGCACATTTTTGAAACCCTCACGCCACCTTTATTGGAGCAAACGAAAATTCTTTCCCGAGGGGGCTGAAGTATTAGCACTTTCCTCCACCACTTCACTCACCCCTCCCAGCCTTGGTGTCCAACACCAACCCCGCTTCAAATCACCATGCTACCCATCTAATGGTCGCTTCCCATTCTAAACTTTTGTCAGGCAATCTCCTTCGTGGGTAATATCTTTGTCATAACAGAAGTTGGAACCTGTGAAACTTGCCTAATAATAAACAGTAGTCTAGTAGCGAGGCTAGAAAAAGCAAGTCTGCTACTCGAACTACAACGCAGGCCCTACCTACTTCAGCAACACCACCACCATCACCACCACCCCTTCCCTTTGTCGAGCCACGAATACAGGCGGTTGTCCGATATGTGCCGCTACGGCCAAGTCAAATTCGCATGCTGCAAAAAGATGGTCCCATCGTACATGGACAGCTCGGTCCGCCTGCAACGATGCAAACTGGCAGCCACTGAGGGAGTCCTCTGCGTCTGGGAGCACGCGCCCCCCATCGCCGTCAGCTACCCCTTCAAGTGCCGCGACTGCAAAGTCCTCTGGCGGTTCTTCATCCGGGCCCAGCGGACGCCGTACCTGATGGAAGCGTGCGACGACATGTTCGCCGCCGCCGCCGATGACGACGACGACGACGTGCTTCCCCTGCAGCAGAGCGACCGCGACTGCGTCGCCAGCGAAGTGGACGAGTTCTTCAACCGCGCCTTCCAGTGCCAGCTGGCCGGGTTCGAGGCGCAGGAGGCGCAGGAGCAGGAGATCTGGGACATGAAGTACCGGGGCTTGCCCTTTGCCGGGGACGACAACGACGAAAACGTTGCACAGGCACTGAAATTGCTGACTGAAGAAAGCCCCCCGAAGTGCTACGAGCACTTCTACTCTTTGCAGTTCACCCTGGTGGAGGCCATGGAAGCCCTGGGCGCGTTGAAGAAGCAGCTGGTCCAGCTCGGCGATGAGAGCCAACTTGGCGACGTCGGAAAGTGGTACGCCGATGTTCTGAAAACCAAGATCCGGAACTTGAAAGAGGCTTGGCTCGGAACAGACACCGAGGCAGGCGACTCGGAGGACGCAAATACACCTAGGTGGGTTATCAAGTTCCATGAAAGTTGCGTCTTTGCAGACTGTGGCAACTGATGCAATATTTCTTTATGTTTCATAGGGCTTGAGAGCTTCGAGGACATAAAAAGCAGGTCAAAACGACAAATCCAGTTTCGCATTATTAATAATCGGGCCACCTTGCATTGTTAGAGGGTCATGTTAGTGAGTTTAATCGACACAGTAGTCTAGCACGTCGCAATCATGACGGCGGCACCAATGGGAAAGATGGCTGCTCCTTAAAACGGAAGTGGAGGAGGCAGATAGAAATAAGTTGTAAATGTTTCTATAAATTAAAACGCCGTATATATACATATATATATACCCAGTGTTTTCACACGCGTCTTCTAATGATAATCTCTATGAGTTCCACCTTTTTGATGCAACGGGCTGTTCCAGGGTATTCGGCCCCATCTCCCCGTCTCCCTTTTGGCGCCTTAAAACTCCAATCAATATCATGCAAACCACCAGTTGGAAACCTTTCAAGCTTGGATGATGTCACCAAACAGCTTCTCACGCTTCATGGCCAGGGCAGCAACAATCATGGTAGCACCCGACACAATGACCAGGATAAACGACTTTTGCATGGCATTCACAATAGCCTCAATGGCCGCTTGCTTCAAGTCGCCACTCAGCTCGGCAAACAAATGGCTCTGCGCGCCCGCCACCGCGCCGGCAATGTCCTCGGCGGAGAACCCGTGGCCGGCAAGAGCGACTGTCAAGTTCTCAACCGCAGCGCTCTGGTAGACTTGCCCGGCAATGACGAGACAGAGCGTGGTGCTGCCCAGCTGGCTGATGTTCTGGAAGCTGATGGCGTGGCCCATGTCGGATGCGGCCACGGTGAGCGAGGCCACGGCGTAGCCGAGCTGGATGGTCAGGCCGGTACCGACGGCGATGATGATGGTGAAGCCGTATATGCTGGCCGTCGGGGTGGTCGTGTCGAGGTAGTGCATGAGAACCGAGCCGCCGAGGGTGATGAGAATGCCAGCGGTCAGGAAGACAGGCATGTAGTACCTGATCTTGGACAGCAGGTGGCCCGCGAGCACATTTGTAGAGACGGTGATGATGATGAAGGGAAGCAGGCGGACAGCGGCCTGGATGGCGGTGTCGGCATGCACGAACTGGAAGTAGATGGGCAGGAAGTAGACAACGACAAAGAGACTGGACGAGCTGCCTGCGGTGGCGATGAACAACAGGATTTGAGTCCGGCTGCGGAGGAGATGGCCGGGAAAAGCACGGGCTGCAAGAGTCGTCAGCACAGTGAAGTACTGTTGCAGGATAGTCACGAGGAAAAGAACACCAAAGACCGTGATGATGGCAATGGTGCGGCCCGAATTCCACGGCCATTGGACACCAGCCATCAGGAAGCCAACGCAAAAGGTCACCCAGGTCGCGGCGATCAGAGACAGGCCGAGGACGTCAAAGTGCACCAAGCGCTCGCGGACTATCTTGCCGGGGCTGGGATGGATCGAAGGAACCAAGAATACAAAGACGGGAACAACAACAGCGCCGATGACGAGGTTGATGTAGAAAGCCCACCGCCAGGTTGCGGCGGATTCCGAAAAGGCCCCACCGATGAGAGGGCCGAGGACAGCGCCGAGGCCCCAGAAGAAGCCGATGAGCGAGATGTACAGGCCGCGCTCCTCGGGAGCGGCTAGCATGCTGAGGTAGTTGAGGCCGCCGAGGTAGATGCCGGCGCCGCCCGCACCAGCCAAGACACGGCCAACGATCAGGGCGTTCATGTTGGGCGCGGCGCCGCAGAGAACAGACCCAAGCTCAAACAGGACAATCGATGCCATGTACACCCACTTCATGTTGAACTGGCCGAACAAGGCGGCGACTAGGGAAATGGTAGCCACCGACCCAAGGGGGAACCCGGCGCCAATCCATGGAAGCTGTTCGACATGGCCAAAGGCCTCGATGACCGGGCCCTGGACGTCTGCGGCGATTGTGGTGTCGAGGCCGTACAAAAAGGCGGTAATGTAGATGGAAACACAGATCAAGATCCATTTGACGCCGCGGACCGTCCTGGCGGTACTCCCCGCTGTCTGCTCGGCCGAGGTGTTGGCGCTGGCATCGAACGATGGGGCTGTTGACTGGCCTGTCTTCTCGAGATCGGACTCATATGTGCTCTTTTCTATTGTCGGTGCCGCGCTCACTGCAGGTGTGGTGAAGGAGCTGAGGGCAGGTGTTGGAGCTTCGAGGAGTGTCTTGCTTCTGTCTGCAGGATTCCGCAGTGTTTCTTGTAGTGACGCCATTGATACGGGCATTTAGAACTCAACGTTTGTTTTCGTCGGGTGTGTGAAAATGTGAAAATGAGAGAAACGTTGTTTCGAACTCTTATTATCGGCTCGGGCTGGGGTGGATTGGTGATTCTGGACCCACAAGAGTTGTTGTTGTGTTGTCTGTTGCTTGACTTGTTATCCGTGGTCGAAATAAGGGTCGGAGCAATGGTATTTGTAGGATGAAGCAGAGAAGGATTCCATGGTGGTTAATAGTAAGCCAGAAACTTCTGTGTCTGTGTGTGGTAATGCCCGAGAGCTGTCGTGATTGCGAATTAGCAAAGCTAAAGGTTGCTGGCACCTTTTTGCGGTGCAACCTCCATTTGTCAGACGCGGCCCCTGGAAATAATATGTGGAAGAGGAACTCGGGAAGTGCCGTAGCCAATCACAGACGCGTTTCATGGCTTGGCGTCGCAAAATGTTGCTGCTGAGGCAGCATGCTTTCAAATGCACCAAGAGTGACTCGGCCGTTTTGGCCTAGCGTGGCATGCAGGTCTGGTTGAAGGCTGGCTCGGTGCTGGGTTACTGAACATGGAACACGCAGGCTCTCTCTCTTCAAAATAAGACCATTCTGACAATTACCATGAAGTGCTGCTTCTCCATAATGCAGTCTCTAGAGCCGAGTCTATTTGTGTCAATCGATGACTCATTCTTCAGTCAAGGTATTCTTTGAGTTTTCATGTCGACTCCGAGTCCTTGCGGGTTTAATAAGAAAGCTGGCGGGTTTTGAAGTTCTTAAGTATTGAGACTCCACCCCCTAACGCCGATGACCATCGGCTCTAAACAAGGCGGCCACAGGCCCGCGCCGCGCTGTGCCGCTCACAACGCCGAAGCCCCGACCAGTCCCGGCAGTTAGTTGCTGATCCTTGCCACTGTTGGCTGAACAGAAACGTGGTTGGGTCGATTTGGCCCCAAGTTCGGGGTTACGACTCCGTTCCAACACTGACATTGAGAGAGAACAGAAAGGCAGAGCACGCCGAAATACCGGATTTAAGCAACCAATGAGCTAAAACTCCGTCAGCAATGTTTGTCTTCACCGCGACTTGTCAGTCTGCGGGAGAAAAGACAGTAACCAAAAACCATTCACGCTTTGGGTGTCTTTTGCTTGTCTTCCCATTTCATCTCAATTTCATCGCTTCTGTCGCGTCGCGAGTGAGAGGGTCCAGACGAGGGCCAAATCATAAGGTTCAACTATGTGACAAAAGTGACGTGGGCAATTTTTTAAGACTGACGGAAGGTTTGGTCAGCCTCGACATAACCAAATATCAGAGCCGTAAACGATCAGAAATATAGTGTAAATTACCAAGACCCCATTATAACTCACATTTGAGTTCACACCGTCTTAAAATATTGATACAGTAGTAATGTCGCAAGTAATTAATTCAGGTAGTACCATTAACACACTGCGTTATAATTTCGTTGGTTTGAGGTTACAAGTATTTGGTTTAATGCACAGCCTTAGTGGCAGCTGTACAATAGGTTCAACTTGTATTCTAGTTACTCCACAGCTCCTACATGAGACTTAGTTATTCTAGGGCCGTTTTGGTTGCCCGGTTCAAGTAAAGGATTTCCGTAAAAAGTGACACTGCAAAGACCGAGTCTGTTATTATCGACCGTTTCGACTTTCGGCCAACTTTTCGCTCCCTTACCAGCATAAGGTGAAGTTCAATTCCCAGTTACGTCGGTAAGTGATGCACTTGATTATATTACTTTAAAAAAATTTGAAATTTGAACTAAATTGAACTCCTGTCGGCAAACTCGTCGGTGGCGGAAAAGATACTCAAATTGCGAGCATACGCGTGACTCGTGCTAGCCACCGTTGTGAAAGGAGGGAGATCCAGTCTAAACCTACTACTGAAACATCTCGATTTACTGTGCGACAAAACTGGCCCTTAAAAGGTAAATTAACAATATATCCTCTTATTTATTTCCTTCATCTCGCAACTCGGGACAGGATGCCAAGCGAGAGGGAGAACATTATTGAGATCTCAAAGTCCAGTCATTTCATATCCCAGATTCCAATGATTTCACTTTGCAATCACTCCAGATGGTTACGGAGAGATTGCACTTACATTCCTAACGTCTATCATGGCGCAAGACCTTGTGATTCAGGACAGCATTATGTCCTGATTATTTCAAAATTTCTCGGCTGGATAATCAAGGTATAGTTCGTGTTAATTGTGGGGACTCGGGCCACAAGCAACAGAAAGGCTCATTTTGTCTATTACCAAAGATGTAAATGCCAAGGATCTAACAGCGAGTATTCGGGATATAAAGCTGCTTGTGTTTTTTATGACGTAAATCAGTAAGACCTGACTGGTGTCTTAATCCTCTCATTCGTCTCCTTCAATCATTTAAAAGATACCTCTTTCTTTTGAGCTCCCGGTGCTGACTAGGCGACGAGGTTGTCATTTGAAGGGGCTTCTATATGGGGCAGACACAATATTCACCAGTGGAACTACTAAGGTAACGGGGATCAGTGGCTGCAAGGAAGGAAAGAGAAGAATAAAAAAAGCCCCGGTGGTAGTTTGGACAAAAAGTGTTAATGTTCACGAATCGCCCCGAGACGCCTGATACACTCGGTGACGACCAGGCTGTGGAGAGCAAGAGTCCCCACGTGGCATTCTGACGCATCTAATTGGCTCCCAAACTATTAGCCTGGAAATGTCCGTTGCCAAGCAGCAAGTGTCTTGGGCTAAGCCCTGCCAAGTCAAGCGTCACTTGGCAGCCCAGGCATATCAACCCCACGTGGGTACATGCCCAACGGTGATTCTCCCAAATCTAACTACGGGCTTTCTACGAAGTAGAGGGCTGCTACATACGGTCACCGAGCCAGAACAATACTCGCATGATCTACTCGAAGATATAAGATTCTCGCTGGCCCCTCTGCCCCCCCTCTGCCCCCCCCTCTGCCCCCCCTTGGCAGGCTGATTTGCCAACTTTTGCCAACACTTGGCTTCTCGAAAGAACAATCTACCCATTCAACGCTTTCGACACTCACCACCCTCCTGCCTGACGACGCCGGCCATGGCACTCCACTCGTGACATCCCAAGAAATCGATGGTTTGCCGCTCTCTCTGAACTCGTAGAAACAGGCGGCGAGGGATAAACGGCAACAAACTTGGCGAGGCGGCACACCAGTGCTGTATTTGGGGACAGCTTATCTGTTTTGGGCCACAAGATCCCTTCATTCTCCGGGGTTAGCGACGATCTTGACGTATTGTTATTGCCGCGTATGAACAAGCACCGGGCGTTCGATTTCTAGTTGGGGTAGAAGTGAAGCCTCACTGACACTCGGATCCACATAATTACGTCCGTCTTCAATCTTGACACCAATAATACCGGGTGAGAATTCGTATTTCCACCCAGGGCGGAAGCGGGGAGGACCCTCTTCACGGTACTATGAGCATAGCTAGCGGAGATCATGAAGGTGTGGGGGAAATTGAATCGGATAACCCCCCCTTTGTCCCGGCCCCGTTAATGCACCCCGACATGCTTGGAGCTCTCCTGTAAGATTGCCGGTAGTCGAGGCTCAAAAGCCAATTTTGGTGGGCTTGGATTCGGATTACGGCTATCCTTGGATGGGCACCGAGGGAGGTACATGTACTGTACTCCTTGGGTAGCAAAGGTAGGTATGGATCAGTCTCTGTCCTTGTCAGGGGGTGTCGACCGGGATGGCACTGCTCGGCGGGCGCCATGGCACCCACTCGTCATGCATGGCCAAGCCGCCATCGTAGCAGCTCCCAGGATGCGCGCCCGGTGTTCTGAAAAAGAAAAAGACCCTACACGCCTTGCACGTGTGCATGAAATGCCTTGGTCGTCAACTGCACAGGTTTTCCTGATGGCTCGTTAAATACCAACGCTGCAGCCTCGAGTCTGTGTGGTGTTTCTTCCCTCCCCCCCCCCCCCCCCCCACAGCTCGGGCAATACAACGCTCACCTCCCCGCCGCGGAAGCTTCACGCACGCGACCGAGGCAGAGAACCAGCATCATGCCTCTTCATCAGTTTGACTACCTTTTTGCCATCGGCACCATCTTTGCCGCTCTGGATGCCTGGAACATTGGTAAGTTTCCTCACGATTCAATACTGATGTAGATACCTGAACGACAACAACTGACGCATTTGTTTGCACAGGCGCCAACGATGTCGCCAACTCATGGGCGACTTCGGTCGGCTCGCAGTCCGTCACTTACCTGCAAGCCATGATCATCGGTTCCATCATGGAGTTTGCTGGCGCCCTCGGTGTCGGAGCCCGTGTTGCCGAAACCATCCGAACCAAAGTCGTGGACACAACTCTCTTTTCCAAGGATCCGTCCATGTTGATGCTGGGAATGGTCTGCGCGCTTACCGCCTCGTCCATCTACCTCACCGTGGCAACTCGGATCGGTCTCCCGGTCAGCACGACCCATTCGATCATGGGAGGTGTTATCGGGATGGGCGTTGCTTCTGTTGGCTCAAACGGTACGAATGGACCCTTATACCACGTAGCTCATTCGGCAATGGTTAATTGGTGGCTAACATGACGATGGATGTAGGTGTCCTGTGGGTTGGCAAGGGCGGCGGTGTCGACACCATCAACTCTGGTGTCGTCCAAGTCTTCCTGGCTTGGATCATCGCCCCAGGTCTTGCGGGCATCTTCGGAGCCATCATCTTCCTCATCACCAAATACGGCGTCATGCTGCGCAAGAACCCCGTCTGGAAGGCCTTCTTCCTCGTCCCCGTCTACTTTGGCATCACGGCCTGTCTGCTCACCATGTTGCTTCTCTGGAAGGGTGGCAGCTACACCATCAACCTGACCGACCCCGAGGTTGCCGGCACAATTGTCGGCACCGGCGCAGCTTTCGCCATTCTGATCAGCGTCACCTTGATGCCTTGGATTTACCGCGTCGTCATCCGCGACGACTGGCCGCTGCGTTGGTATCACATCCCCCTGGGTCTCCTCCTTCTGCGCCGTGGCGAGCCCCCCGCCGCCCACCCTTCAGATGGAAGCACGACCGTCAAGAACTACTACGAGGGCCACCTTACCCTTGAAGAGCTCCGGGCTCGCCGCGCCGCTGACAACGGTGATACCGAGATCACCGCTGCCCATGCTGCCGAGGATGATGACGCCACCCGCGAGAAGAAGGTTTCCGATGGCTCGGACACCTCTGAGACTGGACTGGACGGCCACGCAACAGTCCGCCCCAAGAAACTTGTCGGCCCCCGGCCTGAGGGTCCGGTGTACAGCCCCGCAGTCCTGTTTTGGTTTGTCAAGTTTGCCCTCCTGCGCGGCGTGGACCAAGACGTCGTGCACCTGCAGAACCGCAAGGACGGTTTGTCTGGCGACGTCGAAGAGCTCCACGCCCATGCCGCTCACTACGACAACAAGGCCGAGTACATGTACAGCTTCCTGCAGATCATGACCGCCGCCACCGCTTCTTTCACTCACGGCGCCAACGACATTTCCAACGCCATCGGTCCTTACGCCACCATCTTCCAGATTTGGGAGTCGAGCAAGCTCCCTGTCAAGGACAAGGCCGATGTTCCCATCTGGATTCTTGTCTTTGGCGGCGGCTTCTTGATCATCGGTCTGTGGACATACGGCTACAACATCATGAAGAACTTGGGCAACCGCATCACCCTGCACTCGCCCTCGCGTGGTTTCTCCATGGAGCTTGGATCTGCCATCACTGTCATTCTCGCCACCCGCCTGAGTAAGTTCAACCTTTTGCTGACCCTTGATGTATTTTACAATATGATATGAGAGACTAATAATCACACCCAAACAAACAGAGCTCCCCATTTCCACTACGCAGTGCATCACTGGCGCGACAGTCGGTGTCGGTCTCTGCTCTGGCACCTGGCGCACCATCAACTGGCGCATGGTGGCGTGGATTTACGGCGGCTGGATCATTACCCTTCCCGTCACCGGCATCATTGCTGGCTGCCTCATGGGCGTCATCATCAATGCTCCTCGCTGGGGAGGCGGTGTCTAAATACTGCTTTTTTTTTTTCATGCTAGGCTTGGGGAGGTGTGGCACGTACACCCGCCTTGATTATAAAGAGTGCATTTCATAAGAAAAAGTACGGTTGCAAATTCTAGACGTGTGATACCTGCAGGGGTAGAGGGGGGCGGAGCATTTAGTACTGTCCCCCGGGCATGTTGGTGAGAATATTCTTTTTCGGTGCTCTAGCAATACCCAAAGCAAGACATAGTAGTAATACTACAATAATAATTTCTTTCGATTGCCCCGGCCCGCTTCCACCACGGGCGCTTACGATCATTCAACACTGGGTTCTCCTCTATTCTGGCTTGAGCCACCATACCATTGGGTCTGGACCATAGGCACGGTGGTATTTGATGGTTGCATTTCAGACTGATTACCTCCCTACCCCTCCTTTCATATGTTCAGCTCCCCGAGAACCACAACGCACTATGCCCCTCGCCACTCGTTTGTGATCCGCTGGCGAATAGGCTTTCATCAAGCTTCGGTAAACTGGGTTGTGTCCGACCCCAGAGATTATTAGCTGAGCGGCAACGAATTCGCCCGACTCTCATCCCAAGACTGTGTATAAAAAGGTTGAAAGGGCAGTCAAGAATTTGGTATGGAAGAAACTCCAACGCAAACCATATCACTTTCACAGTTTACATCACTCATATCAAGATTCATTTGGCAAAAAAAAAAAAAAAAAAAAAAAGGGAAGAAAGAGGAGAAAGTTTCAGAAAATGAGGTCCTCCTTCGTATTCTTCAGCCTCTTGGCAACGACCATTGCCGCCCCAGCAGCAGTGAACTCGGTCCAGGGTGAAGAAGCACCACGTCTCGAGGCCCGGCTCACCTACAGCTGCAACCCTCTCCACACGAACCCATGCCCGTCTCTCTGCGCGGCGGGGTCGCAGTCTATCAACTGCAGTGCTTCTTATGTACGTCTTTATTTTACAACATAATTTTAGGGAGTGGAATCACTAATGATGGTTTCTGTGGCATAATAGTGCTCGGAAACCACCGCTCCAAATAAAGGAAAATGTGTCTGCAGTTGCCATTACTAGACTAGGTCCTTGAGTTCAGCGTACCGGGTACAGAGACCTGGGTCCAAGAAAGGGGTATCTTCTAGGGAGCAATGGGAGAACAATCAGAGGTGTTCGTTATATCTTGTGAGAGGGAGAAGCTGCCCTGGCATGCACCGGAATTGCAGGCCAGCCCTGTAGCAGCTCTATCGTTGAGTAAAGTATTGGTCAGAGTGTCGCTTTTTCTTTTGGCCCGAGCCCCGTACCGGGGGTCTAGCCACGGTATTTCTATGGGACTGGATGTTGAAGTTGGCGTGTAAAAGAGGATCTGGCCATGGCTACCCGAGTTCCAACATCAGTTGCATCAAGTCTGCCATGTACTTTTGATATGGTATCTTAGCTTTCAAATTCAAGACTCGTATTGCAGTAAATTTCATCATTACAACTTCCAACTACCAACGCTCATCAGAATCAACTGGTATTGCCTTGACTCCTTAGGCCTTTAAATCCCATGCCAACCCTGCGACGAGTCAACTGAGTTCTAACGACATCTCGGCTTTTTGTGACCTGCCTTGCAGGTGTCAAACTTTGAATAGATGCGTTGATTTCCCAAGTTCATGAGATTTGAAGCAGGACAATGGGTAGTTAGTCAGTCGCCGTGGGCGGTTCCTCTGGGTCAGACGGGGGTTGCTCGCTCACGAACTTCCGAAGGTCTAACAAGTTCATGTCGACTTGGTCGAGGATGCGCTGGAGGCTGTTGGACGCCATGTACGGGACGTGGTGATTTTGCTCTTGCATCTCGCGAATCATGTCCCCGAGACTCGTGAGCGAGGTGATGTGATAATTAATTGGGTCACACTTTGAGCGACCGAGTGAGGTCCAAGAACCCAGGCCACTGACCAACTTGCCGACCATCCAGCTTCCCACACCACATTAATATCCGTCGGCTGATCGGCGGGGCTGGGGTCTAAATCCATGTTGAGTTGTTGAGGGCCTGGATTGTCAGCATTGTGGGTGCTTTCCCCCGCCACTGTGTTTTCCCCTGTGGCATTGGCGCTCAGGTCCATGTCCATTTGGTCACCAATCTCATCTCGCTCAGCGGAATATTAGTGGGAGATTCTGTTATCAAAGGAGTTCATTGTTCCCCTCCGTTGTCAAGGTGCATATATTCGGAATCGAATGGAGGTGGTTCAGTAGGTGAAGAAACCGAGTGCGAGGTTGCCTCGGGTGGAATATCAAAACCAGAAAATTGGTTCGTTGCAACTTCGGGGGTAAGGGGTCTGTGATTTGAAGACATTGCCCGCACACCTGTGGCTGCAAAGACTGCATGTGGTGGAACAACAAGAAGCGCCGGATCGATAAGCTCATTCCCTGGAGTATTTTGAAGTTTGAACGTTTCGAACGTGGGAGTTGAGAACCCGTCCAATAAAATGCTCCCCTTGGCCTTGGGACCTGTGACCACTGCTGGTTGTAATGCCAATAAGTGATGAAGCTGGCACCTCTCCACCCGTTGTTTGAACGGTTGACTGCATGAGTAGTGCTGGAAAATGGTTGACGAGGACTTTGCAATAGAGTCGGACATGAAACCTCTACTTGAGCCCATGCTGAATAAGGCGATAATCTCATCAGCCGTCGGAATGCTTCGAATGTTGAACGTTTGAGCAGTGTGTCTTGAGTTGCCAAATTGCAAGTGGGTTTGCGTCTGAATTTCATGCTGAACAACCTCTCTCCAGATCTTTGCGGGCCTCATCCAGGCCTCGAGGACTTTGAATTTGTGGGAAATCCTTCTTTTCCACGGTGCATATACTGCCAGCCAATTAGAATATTGTTCTTCGGCATGCTTCGCTTGACGATAGCCATGAGTCTGTCACCAAGCCCGCCGAGGTTCTCTGTTCCGTAGTCTAGTAATAGCCTGTGGGTTCGGGATATTGACGGAGAACAAGATCCTGGTACGCCACCTTCATTTTCTCCTCTGAATTCCTCTCAAACCGTACCAAATCTGGGTGGGTGGTAATATGTTTCTTGAGATCACTGTTACCGGGGCCTTGAGTTGGCTAGATGAGTTCTGGATGCACTGGAGCTGAAATCGCCGTCGGGGGTACATTAATATTGGCTTGGGTCTGACTATTAGTGGACATGACGTCGCCATCTTCAATTTCGAGAACATCATGGGCATCGATGTCCATTCCAGCGAGATTTTCAATGTCGCCATCATAATCTTTGTCACCGGTTAGATCGGGATATTTGGACATCCCCCAACCTAAATACTATTAACGAACAGAATGGATTCAGGGTTCGCCAAACTCACCATCATCTTCGGGGACAGTCCCATCAGTGATGTAACGACGTATATTATCGAGGTTTTATCCCCAAAAAAAATTGGTTTGTTGCCGTGATATGGGGCAAGAGTTGTTGAACAACGGTTGCTAGGAAGTCACCTTTCAATATTCGATGTAAGTACAGAGCCGGCCTGAGTCAAAGCGACTTGCATTTGGATATTTTACTTGAATTGTTTGATTAGAAACAACACAACATATGATGACTCCGGGAAACACTGGCAGAGTCGAGATGAGAAACAAAAAACTCGAATGGCAACACAGCAATTATGGTAATCTAGGTAGCTACGACTCCGTGACGTGTGTCAGGTGCTTGTGTTTCCCTTTGTAAAAGTTTATGAAACTCGAAAGAATAGACGTATTTGCAGTACCATGGGGGATGCAATGATGTTTCATTCTCAGGTAGGTTGAAAAACCTTTGACGCCCGCTGGAGGTTTGGTCTGGAAATTTGATAGGTGGCTATTAGTGTGGCTTGGGTGTTTGGTTGGGATAGAAAAGTATCACGGCCGAGTTTGTAGGAGATGGGATATTGAGCTGCTGATTAATTGTTGGTTGTTTGGATGCGCCGTTGTTGGTGATTCACCCCGAGTCGCTTGTGACTCACGAGACACGACCCCCAACAAACACTGGCAGTTGATTATTACCAGCAAGCCCCTGCTCGGCGGTCATTTCCCAACTTCCTTCCGTCAAACTTTGAAATGCCTTGCGCACCAGAACATTGATTTTCCACGGGGTCATATTTGGTATCTGTTTGCCTATCATGTTTTGCTGTCTCAAACCGCGTTTTCGACGCCGACGCATATACACGGTAGAAAAAACCCCAGTCTCTGTCGGCGAAGACCTGCTCGTTTGTGCGACCGAACGCCCAATTGACGGCCCAGGCAATACTCCGCCTGACGAGCATCGCCCCACTGTCGCAGATGTCTTTGGTGACAAGTCCTCCTCTTCTCAGGAAACTAATCCGTACCATGCCAACTTTGGCGATGCGGCGGATATCCCGGGGTCTCGCAGTATTCAGAGTCCATTGAAACATCTCGCCGACATTCGTGAAGACGATACCGGCTCGACGATCAAGTTGCGCGCGTGGTTGCAGAAAGTGCGGGTGCTCTGGGACAAAAATATTGCCTTTATCGAACTACGAGAAGAACGTGACTGGACGATTCAAGGCATGATCGACCAAAAAGCTTACCCTGGCCCCGCGAGCAGAAGTTTCATTCACTGGCTCAAAAGTGTCCCAGCTGAAAGTTTAGTGATCGTCGAGGGCACCATCATCAAGACCTCGGAGCCCGTCAAAAACTGTCGCATCGCCGACTTGGAGATCCACTTCACCAGGATGTATTGCGAAGTACCAACGACCCAAAGGTTTGCAGGCGACATGACCCTTGAAGCTGCCAACAGCAGCGTCGTCGAGACAGTGGAGTACGAGCAACTGCTGGGCCCAACACTCAAGTTCACCAAGACGACTCCGCCTGCAGCGAGTCTCAACACACGCTTCAACCACATGGTCATGCACAAGCGAGCCCCCGTGTCGCAGGCAATTGCCGACATCAGAATGGCGGCACGGAAGGTGTTTTGCGAATACCTCGACGCGCGAGGCTTCAACCAGTTTGAAGCGCCGGTTCTCACTGGGTCGGAGAGCGGCGTTAAGGGGTTCAGTTTGTCTTATTTTAAGCAGACGGCATATTTGGCACCATCAGCTCAGTTTTTCAAGCAGATGGAGATTGCTGGCGGCCGCAAGAAGGTCTATTGTATCGGCCCTGCGTTTAGGAAAGCCCATGTCTCGGACACAAAGAGATCCATGACTGAGGTAACTATGCCAACCCACTACTCCACCCCTTTTTTTACTTGTGGTAGGGTTACTCATCATCAACCGCTAGTTCACCAGCCTTGATGTCGAAATGGAAATCGAGGAACACTACCACGAGATCATGTTTTTGCTCGAGGGCCTGATCTTACATCTGTTTGGGGAGCTGAGGAGCCGATGCCAGCACGAAATCGACCTCGTTCGGGGTGTGTATCCATCCCTCGAGCTTCTACTCCCCGAGCCTGGAGAGGAAGTGCGACTCACATTTCTTGAAGCTCAAAAGCTGCTTCGCGAAGAAGGGCCACAGGAATTACGGGAAGTCGCCGAGGATACAAGATTCAGCGTCGATCAACTAAAGGTGCTGGGGGCTATCGTCCGCGACAAGTACAACACTGACGTTTTCGCAATCGAGAAATTTCCAGCGTCAGTCAAGCCGTTCTACGCCATGGAAGATCCAGAAGACGGTTTGTCCAACACATTCAACTTGTACGTGCGCGGGCAGGATGTCTTGTCTGGCGGCCATCACATCCACCTCCCTGACCTTCTTGAAACACGTATTCGGAAAAGGCTCCTCGGCCCCTTATCGCCAGGCCTCAAGGAATATGTCAAAATCTTTAAATCGGCCGGCGTGCCCCCACACGGGGGTGGCAGCATTGGGCTGGACAGGCTGGTTGCATGGTACTTGGACTTGCCTAATGTCCAGTTGGCTGCTTGTTACCCGAGGACGCCGACAAGATTACCCCTGAGAAACGTGTACGAGTAGTGTATTATGATCACATCTCTTTTATGATTCTTTTTTTCTTTCTTTTGGTTCTCGAATCTTTTTGCGTTTTCCCTTCTAGGGCCTGCTTGTCAACACAACATTCATGACCTCTTCAACGCCTAGCTTAATCATCTCTCTCTTCTATTAATAACTGCCAAAAACGCGGTGATTTTCAGTGAGACGAGTACAAGGAAAATCACGCCAAAGAGGCGTCATACAGGGACCTAAATTTACACACTCTAAATCCAACCTGGTGATCTTTATTCTCTTCTCGTCCAGAGTGCAAACCCTCGAACAGCTGACACAACCACTGCTCTGAGGCGCAACTTCCAATTAACCTCTGAACTTGTCCGCGTTTCTCCAGTCTTGTGCAGCGACGGGCGCCAAGAACTCGTCTTCAACATTTCAGCATGGCTGTGTAAAGGCGTTCCCTGGCCAGGCTGGCCTTGAAATCCTCGGCGCCCTCTTCAGCCGTTGGAGGTTGTCCTTGGTTCTCGAAAACTGCGACAGGTGTTAAAACTCCAAGTGGCCAGAAGGGTTTGGTGCCTGTCGCGCTGCCAAGGCGCTAACGTATTGGCAGCTGGGGGGGGGGGGGGGGGGGGGGGGGGGGGGGGGGGGGGGGGGGGGGGGGGGGGGGGGGGGGGGGGGGGGGGGGGGGGGGGGGGGGGGGGGGGGGGGGGGGGGGGGGGGGGGGGGGGGGGGGGG
>JAPDFK010000279.1:0-63936 GCA_027569635.1 Lasiosphaeriaceae sp. G1095 | reverse complement strand
CCCCCCCCCCCCCCCCCCCCCCCCCCCCCCCCCCCCCCCCCCCCCCCCCCCCCCCCCCCCCCCCCCCCCCCCCCCCCCCCCCCCCCCCCCCCCCCCCCCCCCCCCCCCCCCCCCCCCCCCCCAACGGCCCGATCAACGTCACTGAGATCATTACGAGAACAATGACGACCCTGGCACCCCTCGAGACTTGGCCGACGGCGTATCTTGCCAACGTTACCATGACGTACATCTCGACTGTGACGAATGAGTACCATGAGACGTATTAGGATCATCATATCTCGAGTACTTGGATAACGCGGTCAGTAACTTTTGGGCAGCCTACGCTTTGGGCACAGGCGCCTACGGCAACGTGTTTGATAGTTGATGTAAAAGGATAGAAGGTAGATAGTCGATATTAGGGTTCTTGAGATTATCTTGAAGGCAGGGGAATGGTTCTCCCTCTTGCACAGAAGCAAATGGGCCATGTTTTGGAGCGAGGAACAATATCATGGTTGAAAGTGGCTTGATCAACTCGGCAAGAACGATAGAAAGTGCAAGGCTCTTAAAAGAAAAATCGCATTGGACACCAGTTATCTGTCCAGACTTTGTCACGCAGGAGGCATCACAACCTGCTTGTCTTCTCCCCATCTTTCTGTCTCTGAATACTGCCGATTGTCTTTTCCCTTTCCAGTAATTAATAGTCATTATTAGCTGGTGAGTGAGTGAAAAATAACTGATTCGTCGTAGCCATCCTCCAAAGTGCCCAGAACAGACAACTAACTCCCCCTCAAAGCCAATGTCATTGTCAACACTGGCCCCGGCCCCGAGCCGTAGCCCATTCAAAAAACCCCGGGAGTCTCTTGACCCGCTTCCCTCCTCCTCCTTCTCCTCCTCCTTCTTCTCCTCCTCCCATCTCGCCGTTCTTCCACCAGGGGTTGGGGTTATTCCGGGGTGCTTGTCGGAGCGTCTTGACTTTTTGCTGCAGTGCATCGACCTGGTTCTGCAATGCCTCGATCTTTTGCTGCAAGGAGTGGGTGCTTTGCCGGAGGGCCTCGTCGAGCTTCTCCTGGGCCTCGGCTTCAATCTTTTCTCGGACTTTGTTCTCATCCAGGACCTTTTGCTTCTTGGGCGGAGAAGGGCTGGGAGAATCTTCCTCGGCTGAGTCCTCGTCCGAGAGGTGGTGAGGGGTGCGTCGCCTTTTGTTGTGCGCTGCTACCGCGCCCTTGATGGCGTTGGACAGGCACTTTTCCGAGGCTCGGATTTTCTTGGTGAGAGCCTTCGTCATGTCGGCCATCTTTTGGTCGACGAGGCAATTCTCAGGAGGAGTTGGCTGCGTCATGACGGGGGATAGCATGCGGGGAGGCTCCGACATGTAACGACGAGGAGTCGGCATCACGCTCGGATGCATTGTCATGATGTAATTTTCTATGAGGAAGCTGAAAGGTGAACTAAAAGGGAATTTGATGGAAGAGTTGCGGTGCGAGCCTAAGCAGACCCGGTCGTGTCGTTAAAGAGAAGAGTCGAGGTTCTAAGAGTCCAGGATGGCTTCGAGGAGAAGAGTTCAAGAGAAGAGGCAATTGCAATTATAGTCGGCAGGTCTACATTAAGACGTTGGAGCGCTTTTGAGAGTCAATTGTTTAAAAGGGTAAGTATTGTGTGTTGAGAATGGCTTATTGTGCTAACGTATACGATTGTTTGTACCAGTGGCATTTTTCGTCCGAACTGCATTGTGGAAGGGCGGCACTCTGTTCGAGTTGTTACATATACTCGGGCCGAAAGATACGGGCACCATCCACAGTGTCTAGACACGCACAATATCAAACAAGAGAGCGGTCAATGTCGAATAGCAGAGTATTTACTGCTTCTCACTATGAATTAGAAGGATCAAATGTGGCATTGATCTCCAGCATGCAGACTAGGGCTGTGATGATTGTAGCCTTAAGACTAAGCAATTCGAATGGCCATTTATACTTTTAGCCCGAGCCTTCATAAGCATTTTATAATATAGTTTTTCTTGCTACTCTGCCAAGTAATTTATCGTCGTTGCCATCTTCCAAACACTCTCCAAACACATGACCACCAACATTGCCATTCTTCTACATCTTGACCCCTGCATTTGCCCTCATACGGACATTTGACTATATGACTCAACTCGGGCCGTGAATATAGTTATTTAAACACTGACAAGTCGCCGATTTTCCTCCGTATCAAGAAAGATGACCCCATGACCCTATATTACTGCCCCCCTTGGACAGTGTGATCTGGGCTACGACGATGAAGGATATAATACTGTTGTTACCCTGGTAGCATACTTTTGTCTTCAGAGTCTTCGCTCGCAGGAGCGAGATTCAACGTGGATAAATCAGGCAAAACCCGAGTTGTGTGAGTGGCGTCCTTCTTGCTAGCCAATCCATGAAGGTGGAAAAGACTCGAACCAATGTCAAATGGATCAATCACGCACAATAAAATTGGTTTGTTGTCTGTACTGAGTCATCATTATCGAGTTGATAAAAAAGCTAAAACAATAATAATACGTTTACTTTTAACGGAAGCAAGTTTCTTACTGTTTGGTAAACGCCTTATCACTGTATATAGGGGTGATGAGGACAATTGATGTAGTGGCCAAGCACTGGGTTTATTATTGGTCGTCCATAAAATAGTACATAAAAACCTCTCCAGAAAATACAAAGATACCCAATCATAAACCAATTTTCATCAACTTTGAAGTTATGACTTCGAGGTTTATAGCTTTCAGTTTCGCGCTTTCCGCTCACCCAAGACATATTAACTTTTAGTTTATAACATAATTTACAACTGGCCGGAATCTCAAAAGATCTGTGACATAAATTGTGTTCGGCTAAACCAAGTTTCAATTAGGCAGGATATTATTTGTAGGTATATATTTGTATTTCTTTGCTTTTGTTTTGATATGTCCTCTAAACCACGCTTACATCAACCCTCATCACAAAGTCAAAAGGAACTCAAATAAATCGTCCCTTAAACCATGCCTTCAAAATTTGCAACCAAAGAATTAGAACTCGAAATCAAAACCACCTTTTAATTTTCCACACAATAAATCATATCATCATCACCTCTACAACAATCTTCATCTCATTCAATAACACAAAACCATTACCCCACTTTCCTCGTCACATTATTCATTAATCAGACCCAACAAAGAGTGGATCGCCACGATCCCTTCGAGACCTGTGAAGATGGCTGCTGTTTGTATGATACTCACTAGGTCTCGTAGTGCGGGCGTCATACCCAACATCATCGTCGGAATCATGTCTATGACGGCGATGTTGGCGGTGCTCCTTCTCCGGCCTGGGCTCTCGCTCTCGCTCCCTCTCTCTTTCCCGCTCGCGGTCATGTCGGCCGCCATCATCGTCGTCCCTGTCCCGGCGGTGTTGGCGGTGTTTTCTCCTCGTCGATGGCTCTGCCACTGCTGTTGCCGGATCATCATCCTCGACGGCCTCTGTGTCGGGAAGATTTTCACGCTCGTATTCTTTTCTCCGGCGTTCTGTTGTCATGTGTGTTAGTGGTGGATCCTGCTGTCTCACCCTTTCGAGGAGGGAATGGTAAGGGGGGTGAGAGAGTCAGATAAGACGTACCTCTCAGCTGTGCAGTGGCTGCAGCATATGCCTGAATTTCCTCTTTACTCAAGACACGCAAGACAATGACAAAGTCATCGCGGACCTCGAAACGTTCCTTGCCAATGGTCAACGCATCAGGATTGACCATCTTGCGGCTGATCTTGGTCCATCTAGCCCCTTGCGGCACATTCGCCTTGGTTTTATCGTCCTTGTGCGGCGCGACGCCTTCGCGAATCGGGTTGGGCTCTTCAGGGAACTGGGGCTTTGGCTGCTTGAGAATGCCCTTGATGGGTTTCTTCTCTTCTCTATCCTTTGGCGGCGACACAACCCGGACTTGCTTATCGTCTCGGGTCGCCAGGGCCAATTCACGACCTCGTGAGTCGTCTCTTGAGGCAGAGTCATCATCGATATATTCGTGTTGGGGCCTGTCATAAGTGGGCGAGGACCGCCGCTCACGCTCAGGAGATGGCTCTCTGATGGCGGGTATTCCCTTCTCAGCTCCCACCTTCTCCTTCTCCTTCTCCCTGCCTTCGCTTGCTGCCAGCTGCGCTTTCAAAGCCGCAAGGCCGGCAGCGTCATTGGGATTGAACGCGGATGAAGCACGGCGCCGCCGACGAGTTGAGGGTTTCCCTTCCTCGGACGAGTTATCTCGAGGCGGTGGGGCATCGCCGTTCAACTTTGCTTCGGGCTCGTATCTCTTACGGTCGCGGGAAACAGGTTCAGCTTCAGCCGCGGGCTCCTTCCTAGGTCGCTCACGATCCCGTTCACGGTCTCGATTTCGATCCCGTTCACGATCCCGCTCGCGTTCTCTGGGATGCTCAATGATCTCGAACTCTTCGTCCCCGAGAAGAGGTTCTTTCCGGCTAGGTTTGGACCGAGATTCGGGGTCATCTGCTTTGCGACGGTCATCATCCTCGTCCCGGCGACGGGATCTTGGAGGTGACTTGTCGTTCCTATCTTTGTTGTCTTTGTCCTTCAGGGCAGACCCAAGGCCAATGGAGGCGGCAGCAATACCAAGTCCTGTAGTGACTTTTTCGCGGAGCTTGTCTTTTTTGTTGTCACGGTCGTCGTCTGTAGGGGAGGGTTCCTTTGACGTCTTGCTACTCTCCTTTCGGTCCGGCACAAGCTCTTCGCGACCGCGTTCCCGGTCCCGTTCTTCACGGTCACGGTCACGGTCACGTTCGCTGTCAAGTTCACGTTGTATTTCATCACGTTCGCGCTCCCGTTCGCGTTCGCGTTCGCGTTCGCGTTCACGTTTTTGTTCATCACGATCGCGTTCACGCTCACGTTCTCTCTCGCGCTCTCGCTCGCGATCACGGTCGCGATTACTCCTTGGTTCACGGTCCCTAGGTTCGCGGTCCTTGGGCTCACGGTCTTCATAGTCCCGCTTTCTCCCGGGCTCGAGGTCGTCATCCGAATATCTTCTTGGCTCGAGGTCGCCAAAGTCGTCGAATTCTTTCCGAGCTTCCCGTCGCTCCCGGCGGTCATCACGACGGTCGTCACGGAATTGAGGTTCAAACGGGTGTCTATGATCTTCAGGTTCTTTTGCATCGAGCCGGATGCCAAACCCACGCGATGTGACGCGATCATCCTCGAAGAAATCTTGATCGCGATTGCGATCGTGGATTTCACGCAGGATCAAATCGTCCTCTCGGCCACGGTAGTAGTCATCATGATGGGGAGGTCGGCCCGATGCATCCTGCACAAGTGAGACTGGCCGGGTACGGACAGCGGGAACTTCCATCAGGTCTGGCCGGCGCGTCGGATCGGGAGCCAGGGGAACGGTTGGGGGCACGGGCATGCGGATACCCGCGCCATCATAGATGCCAGCGGCGGGCACCCGGTTGTTAATCTTTTCGAGTCCCCAAGTTGTGGGCGGTGGCCCTCGTGGCCGCGTCTCGTTCTGTCCATACCCCCGGGCGAGATCAGTAGTGACACTGACAGTCGGGCGATAGTATCGATCGAGACTCTCGCGGCGGCTCCGGCGCGGCGGCCTATCGTTGTCGAGATCGTACCGGGCCAGGTCGCTGGGCTTGGTGTACTCATAGCCGTCGTCGTTGAACTCCATGGTATTGCCGCGATGCCCATGCGCGGAATAGAACACGCTTGGTCGCGAAGAGCGGTATAAGTCGGCGTCCCGAGGACGAAGAATTCGGTCATGTTCGGTACGATCTTTTAGACGCTGATATTCATCGTTGTCAAGGGGAGCGGCGGTGAAGGGAGCCCGTGCGTTACTTCTGGCGCGGTTGATGGAGGAGGCGGGCTCGGCGTAGAACTGACCCTCGTCGCTTGACCGGTATGGGTCGCGCGACGGACTCCCAGAGCGGGCGGGAGCCGAGGGATGGGAGCCTGGCGGATGCTTGGTGGTGACAATGATGGGCCGACTAGACGCATCCGAAGCACGGTGCTGGCGGTGGGCAGTACCTTCCTGCACACTGGTGCTCCTCCCCGGCGGATCCTTCCTGACAGCATACGTGGTGGAGCTGACAGGGACGGCAATGGGGCGGTAGTCGGCCGCTGGCCGCGACACCATGCCGCCGTCATGGATGATGTCTCCGCTGTAGAGCGAGGTGTAGCCGGAGCTGGTGACGGGCATCGAGGCCCGTGCAGGGTTGTACATGGGAGGCGACCGCCTTCCGGGGGCGCCCGAATATCTGCTGTATCTGCCCGGGTCGGCCATGGTTGCTGGTGGTGTTGAGATGCCGCCAGCACCAGGAGTTGCGGGGAGGACGGGTAATTGCAACGATGAGATAATGGGAAGAAAAGAAAGGAGCCCAGAGAGGATTGGGATGTCGAGTTACGGTCAGGGCTATGCTGGCGGGGTAGAGGAGAGAAAAGCCAGTGTCGAAATTGCCCACGTGAGGGTGAGAGTTGGGGGGAAACTTCGCCGTTGGGTGAGTTGCCCTGTCGGTCGGGGGCGCAATGCGAATGGGCGGGCAAGGGACAAGGTGCCCAGATCCAGGTCTGAGGTGGGAGAGAACTCCGCGTAGGTGGTTATTTCTTCGGCGGGGTTCGATGATGGCGGGGTTCCCTCGCGCTCGTGGGCGAAGCGGGAGTAAGCTTGAAGAACTTGGTGCCGCAGTACTCGCTCGGACACCCCTGCTTCTTGCTCTCTGGCTCTTTTCCTTTCCTCGCCCGAACGCGGAAATGCAGAGTGCCGAGGAGAGTGATGAGCTAAGAGCCAGATAATAATCAATTGCTTATTGGAACGCTCGCGCGCGTGCTTGATCAGCAATAGGTGGTCTTGGGATCGATGGGGAAGCAGCAACGTGTTGAGTCACCACGGCGGGGTCGATACTATGCTGAAGTGGAAGGGACTGAAGTAATCGCGAGGATGCTGGGTGAATGGGAGCTTCAGGTCGCTGGTGCCGCAAGAGCGATCGAATGGGAAAGTCTGCTATGTGCCGCTCTTCCCCCCTATATAAGAAACAATTGAAGGCGCATTCTCTGTGAAACATGCACACACTTCCATATGGGTGGGCGAGCTGGCAGGGAACACGGTGAGAAAACGAGAAGCAATCGCAGACGTGGGGAGTTGATGGTGGCGTGTCTGCCTGATGCAAGGGAGTTGGACGGCCCAATCCCCTCTGTCGACTCCATCTCTCCTTCCCTCCCGCAGGGCGCCCACACCTTCCAACTCTCTTTCAGCTCCCTTCCTGGCCGAGTTGCCTTTTTCTGACGAGCACCCCGCTTCTGCCGGAGAAAGACAGAGAGAGAAGACGGCGCTGACGACGTCTCTCCGTTGTCCGAACTGCAGCATGCGGCGTTGTCCTGGACTCGATCCGATTGACCTCGAGTTTTCGCTGATGCACCATTCTGGCCCCGGCTACAGACAGAAGGCTGCAGGTTGTGAGAGTCCGGCATGCACAGATAGGATTCCGAAATGCCCGCAGCCGTGAATTTTCCCTTTGCTGGCGCAAATTATATTCACTCCTTTGCCCGAGGCTTCCTATCTTCTCGCTTCTGTCACTTGGTCGCCTCTCGGAAGCTAAGGCTCTACGCGCAGATCGACGCAAGACGGTTTGGCGTCTTTGCTGGGCCCACACCAGAGACACTCTAAAAGGCACCTATATAGTTCACTAGCTAGTTACCTTAGTCTGCGGTCGTTCCACATTGGAGATGCCGCAGCTCTCCGTCGCTGTGTGCGAGTCGACACAACGTCAGTTTGGCGTGAGCGGCAATGTGCCCCCAAGCCCCCGGGCCCCGTCGTCAGTCAAAGGTGGGCAACGGGAATTGGCCGTAACTCTCGAGTATAGTAGTATAGTGTCACCATGAGGTGGAGTTCTTCAGGCTTGGTGAACTCCTAGATCTTTGGACAACGAGTTCACAACCTTAAGAACTTGTGGACACCAGCGCACGCGTGACCCGACCCAAACGGCAAAGGGGGCGAAGGTGCAAAGGCGAAGGAATGACGTTTGGATCCCCAAAGTCAGTTCCCAAAAAGGCATCGGTCAATTTTGGAATGCCGCCAAGATTCTCGGGACCATCGTGGTGCACTATGGGGTAGTTGGGTCGGTCCCTTATTGCGACTGGCAGAAAGAGAAAAAAAACAAATTGAAGCAGGCATTGCCAAACCAGCTGAAGGCACCCTTACCAGGATGCCCGCCCACACGTTCAATGATCAAGGAAGCTCTTGATGGTCATGGTGACGCGCTCTCAAGGTGGAGAGTCGGAGGAGTCCTGGACAACTTGAACTGCCCGTTCTAAAATATCCTTGAGAGTGGAGCGACCTCGTGCCACCCCCCTTGACTAGGTTAGTAGCAAGGAAGCCTTGGCCTAGAATTCCATCTCTTTTCCTGGGCAAGACTCTCTTCGTCGTCCGAGAATCCATCGGCATCGTCACTTACAGCAGCCTCACCTTCGCCCTCTTCTGGCACCACCTCCACACTACAAGTATCCCGTGGCAAACATGTGTGCACGCCATCAGGGTGCTGCTGTGCTCTTCTGCATTGTCGCACAGCGTCGATCAAGGCAACTGCAAGCAAAAGTTGGGCCCCACTCTTCCCGCAAACCCTGAACGTCTTTCTTTTTGTGCTTCCAGTTTGCTTCTTGTTCTTCGCTAGTTGGCCCTGTTCTCGCCGACGCGCATATGGGATTTGCTGATCTTCTATTTCAAAACTCGTACGCTCCCGTTGCTGCTACCACATCACTCGGGATGTTTGGTCAATCACATAGGCGGGATTGGCGATCTCGGTCCGCAAGTTCATCTTTATCCATCTTTGGTGGCTGAAGAGTGTGGTTGTTTATCAGCGATCTCGGTTGGGCCGCAACGGCTTGGAACCCAATCAATCAATTCCTCGTCTTCAACAATCACGAGAGCGTTCCGGGAAGACCCTGTCCCGAGTGGTGGTATCTTGCCGCGTCGCGTCTCTTGTGCCGTCTCCAGACAAGGCAACTAGCGCTAATCTGTATGCGCATCGCAGCATTGTCCAAATTGGGGGCTTTGGAATTTCTGTCACGAGCGACTTATGACACAACGTCAGTTGTCGAGGTTGTGGCTCTTGACTCTTCCTTTTTCAAACTTCGGTCTGCATTCACCACACCATTGGCATTCCTTGGCATATTGCCCAACGGGTGGCGGCTTATCACCTTGGATGCTGTGTGAGCTATAGCTCAAGCAGCTACCACAGGCAGTGTAGCTATTCTAAGCTCCCGCCGAGCTACCTGAAAAATGGCGCCGCTGGTTTCCGAATCTGCAGCCCAGAGACGACCGCGTGCGTGGCCAATAGCTTAGCAGAGCATAAGCAGTTGCTAAGGCAGCTCACCGTTCAAGCTTGACAGCGTGAAACAACACCGAAGCTACTAGACTTAGACCAGGAGAAAGGTACAAGTATAGCCTCGTGCGGATGCCGAGTCTGTCCCCACCAAGCTCTGTCGGGTGTTACTGTTTCCTTGCCTCTATCCTCTCCCCATCACCATCTGCTTTCTGGGTATTAGCCGAATGACGTACTGCATTATGGATCACGACAGTGCGGCGAGTGCTTGTATGTTCTCAAGAATATATAGCATCAAAGAAGTCTCCTCTCATCCGATGCCTCACCGCTTCTCTCACATCACTTCACCACCCTACGTCTCAATGCTTTGGGCCAGGTCGACGTGGCCCAATAACGGGGGCTGTGGAAGCATGTGGCAATTGCCCTCGCCGCTGCTGTCACTTAATTGTGTTGTCATGACCACCAGGCAGCTCATATGGTTGGTTGTTCAATGATGGAGAGTCGGGTGAACAAGTTTCGTGTAAGCTGGCTCTTTGAATGCCTGTACTATAGATCACTCGTTACGCTTCTTGTTACAAACAAAACACAAAATATTACGGTTCCTCATACAAGTTATTGGAATCTCACTCGCATCTCCGTACTGGGCCCTTATTCTCTCTGCTGATCAAGCCAATGATCCCATGGGATCCCAGAGAGGAAGCACGGCAGGCTCGCTCTGCAGCACATCACGCACCTCCTTGCTCAGGAACTTGGGGTCAACGACAGCCTGGAAGACAAACTCTGACATCCACTCGTCACTCATCACAAACCACCCATCCGTCCCTGCTGTTGTGCCCCATGAATTCTGCACGCGCCAGCGAACCGTCTCGCCTGTCGACTCGTCGATGTGCACCGCCGTCAGGACCATGGCATGTGTCATTTGGGACTCGCCAGTGCGGAGCCGTGCCGCTTTATCCATACCCAGCAGCGACACATTGAATCCGAGCTCATAATCGATCAAACCCAAGTCCATGATGCCCAGAGCTGTGCTGCTGAATTTGCCTACGTCGGAGCCGAAGAAGATGGGAAGGCCGGCTCGCAGCATGGCGACGCACGCAGCTTTGAGAGTTGGCATGTCCACGTTGATGTACGCAATCGCACGGCCGCCTACGATGTTGCCCAGGCGATCAACCGTAAGCAGGCTCAAAGGCTCGTGCCGCGGATCGTGTACTAGCGATACCATCTTAGCAATCGTCACCGACGTGATGCGGAAGCCAGCACTGTATATGTCGGTCGCAAACACCTTGGGCGTGGCGCGGACTGTCCGCGCCTTCCCTGCCTTGTCAACGAACGACCACGCGAATTCATTGTCCACGGCCGGAGGTGGGCCGAGCGTCAACGTCAGGATGGTGTGGATCTCCTTCAGCATCCGAGCCTTTGCGTTGGAGACGGTCACTGCCGTTGTCGAAGGCTTCCGCAGCAAGTCTCGCAGGATAAGAGCGTCCTCACGCAGCTTTGTGAAAATGATGCTGTTGATGACACTGCTTGAGCTGGCGTTGAAGCTGTCCGGGTACAGCGTCTGAGGTACCAACCCGTACTTTGAAACGAGGTTATAAATCATATCCCACTGACCGCCATCACTGAGCGGGCTCTGCACGAGGGTCTGCACGAGACGCGAATCGAGGTCTTCGTCCAAAGTTGAGATGATTTGCTCCAGGAACCAGTTGCTCTTTTCGAGCTTGTCCCAGAAGAACAGGTATGCTTGCGACAGCTCGAATGCCTCCAAGTTGTATTTGTGCATCAGCGCGACACGGAAGACGTTCGTTGCCGCGAAGATCCAGCATCGTCCGGACTGCCGCTGGTTGGTGATGGGTCCACCTTCGGATGAGATCTTGACGTTGAATACTTGCAGCTCTGCGATCTTGGCTGCCTGCGATGTGAGTACATCCCGCGGGTTTGCAGCGCTGAGGGCGGAAAGCGCAAGCCTGATCCAATAAGATAAATGTTTTAGACACTTCTCGAAATGCACATGGCAATAATAATAAGAGCTACTAACCTGTTCTTCGGGTCTTTAAGCAGCGCATCCTGCCATTCTCCCATAAGCGAGATAGGAACTGTCTCGGGCTGCCGAGCAGACAAGTCGGAGACAGACGTCTTCGCTGTGCGAGTTTTGCCATCGTTGATCAAGACATAGCCTTCTTCGATGCTGTCGTTCTTCTCAAGCTGCAGAGCACTGAGCCTTTGGAGGACAGCCCTCTCATGCGCTGTGGCGTCAGTGGGGAGCTTCGACAGATAAGAACCCATAGCTGATTGCCGCAGTGTAATAAGCAGCCAAGATGGTTAGGCAAAGTAAAGACGAGAGTTGTCTGATGCGACGGGCTTTGCTTTGCTTCAATTTTCGGTTTATTTGAAGCTCGGTTGATATACCTCTAGGAGTCAAAGAATGATGAGAGATTAAATGATGAGTCTTTGTTTGGCAATCAAGTTGTAAGAGCAGGCAATTACAACGTTATCGGCATTTGTGAAGGGGAGGACTGGAGCAAGGTCGTTTCCAAGCTTATCAAATCCAGCATGTGAGGTGGTGCATGTGCCGCGTGAGCGAGGGGCTTATCTCAGGGTAACTTCTGCGCCTCCTCATCTTGACTTGTAAACAGACGGGAGATTCTGCCATTTCAGACACAGACATCAGGTCTTGAGGGAGCACGTGGGAGTACGAATGCTTGGATCAGTGGGAGCGTTCGTAGTAAGAAATATATAAGGTACCTAACGTATCCAAAGGGCGATGATAGGCTTTTTGGGGGGCTCAGGTAGGTAGATATTTTCCCGTATCACCAATTGCACCTCACTTCGACGGAAACCCTCCATTTCCAAATCGCGACGGTCGATATCAGTGCTGTCTTTATCAGCATGAAATTGTTGAAGGCTTTCTGGATCAAAGATAGATATTAGGTAGGCTCATTGAATCTTTCATCGTCTTGTGTTACTTGTGTTATCGTGAAAAGTCGGCAACCAGCAAACCTCACGATAATCCTGTACCCGGTAAATCCGTAATGCCATCGATCTTGGAGGACCCCTGGGATGGCAAGATCGTGCTTGTAGGGGTATATCATCGATTAAGAGCGGGGCTTGCGGGGCTACAGGGTGCTGCGCCAATTAAAACGGCCTGTGGCAGAGTTTAGCGCGGTGGCGCCATCTGGAAGACCTGCCCCCCCCCCCCCCCCCCGCCAGCTGGCTGGTGAACCGTCTCCTCGGTTCATGAACCTCGTCCGTTTTATGTTCGCCGCTTCAACTCTATCATCCAATCTTTCAGCAACAAATTTCCCTACCAACGGGGAGGTCAGACAACATGTCTCTCGCCTGACCGGTACACTCAAAAATAAGAGCGTACTGGACGTTTCTAAACCACCATATATCAGTTCCCAGTTTAGGGCTGAAACAATTTCAACAGGGAACGACTTGTCGGGCGCGAAACTAATCACACTTCAAGTGACCTTTGAGAGTTGGGACTTTTGACATAGAACGCAACAGGTAATCAAACGCCACGTAATTTCAGACCCATTATATAACTACCAAGATGGCGACCAAGGGAAACTTTGACTCGTCCATCGAGCTGGACGGCTTCGCGATCGTCGAGGCAGACGATGGAGTCCCTTTCCGCGCAAAGACGGCATACACACACCGCACCTGGGCGCGCACCTACTCTAGCCTGCCCGAGCTGTTCATCCAGCCCGAGTCGCTCGCTGAGATCGAGAAGGCCGTCAGCCTGGCCCGCAGGTATCGCCGGCGCATTACTACCGTTGGTTCCGGCCACTCGCCGTCGGACCTGACATGCACGTCGTCGTGGCTTATCAACCTGGACCGCTTCAACAAGGTCATCTCCATCGACAATGTCACGGGGATCTGTGTCCTGCAAGCGGGAATTAGACTGTACCAGCTCAGCGAGGAGCTGGCCGCTGTTGGCTTGGCATTGCCCAGTCTCGGGAGCATCAATGAGCAGAGCATTGCCGGCGCAATCAGCACCGGCACCCATGGCAGCAGTCTGCAACATGGGCTAGTGAGCGAGAGTATCGTGGCCCTGAAGATTACGCTCGCCGATGGCCGCACCCACTCGTGCTCCACAGAGGATAACCCAGATCTCTTCCGCGCTGCGCTGCTGTCCGTCGGCGCATTGGGCATCATCACCGAGGTCACGTTCAAGGCAGTGCCGGCGTTTTCGCTCGCATGGGACCAGTCTATTGACTCTGATGCCAAGATTCTGGAGCAGTGGGATAGCAAACTCTGGACGCAGGCCGACTTTGTGCGGGTGTGGTGGTTCCCCTACATGCGGCGGGCTGTCGTATGGAAGGCGGACGTAGTACCTGCGGCCGACTTGGAGTCAGGCCGGGTGAAGCACCGCAACCCACCGGCCAGCTTCTATGATGGCGCGCTGGGATACTTCGTTTACCACAACCTCCTCGCGATCGCGCGGTGGATCCCGCGCATCACGCCGTGGATCGAGTGGTTCGTGTTCGGGATGCAGTACGGCTTTTCCAACGGCGAGAAAACAAAAGTCAGTGCAGTGCAGCCGAGCCAGCAGGCGTTCCTGATGGACTGCCTGTACAGCCAGTTCGTCAACGAATGGGCCATCCCTCTCTCCAAGGGGCCCGAGGCGCTGGAGCGGCTCGGTGCGTGGCTCAACCGCCTGCAGCCGGGCGACCCAGGCTACGTCAATCACCGGATCCCCTTCAGCGCCGAGGGCCTATGGGTGCACAGCCCCATGGAAGTGCGCGCCAGCAACACCCTCGCCAAGACCAGCGCCGAGCAGAAGAACCGGCCCTGGCTCGACCCCACGCCAAAGGACGAGCCCGCCGTCTACCTCAACGCCACCATGTACCGCCCGTATCACCGAGACCCAACGTATGCCGCCACGGAGCGCTACTACAAGGCGTTCGAGTGGCTGATGCGCGACCTGGGCGGCAAGCCGCACTGGGCCAAGACGTTTGCAGTATCCACAGCCGAGTTCCAGGACTGGTACGGTGATGACTTTACACAGTTCCAGCGCATGCGCGACCAAGCCGACCCTGACGGTATGTTTGTCGGCCCCTGGCACCGGAGGTATCTGCTGGGTGGGAAAAGCAGCACTCGATCCGTGGATGGAGCTATAGAGCGGCTGCCACTCGAAGAGGTTGGGATTGCGGAGGAGCCAGCCAAGGCAGGAGGTGGATTTGTTTTCCGCGGCAGCCAGAGCAACGTTGTGCCAAACTAGAAAATTCGCAACAAGATTTCCAATCGAGCCATAGCTGAATGAGTTGAATAACACCACTTGCTAACTGGGCCCGAGCAGACTATTACGATAGAATAGATGACGTCTTGAAGTTGGGAGTGAGCATTGGAAGCGTTTATATGGATAGGCGGCGTCGTCGGGTTCGACAGCGAGCGAATAAGCTAAAAGCACTCCCTACTTTGCCAGCTCCTAGGGGCATTTGACACTTGAGGTTTGAGTGAACGATTGTTCTGATGTCATGTTATCCCAAGGTTCTTCCTGCACGACTTGAAAGTAACAAATAACCGTTCTAAAGCGATAATAAGAATGAAAGTTGAGAGGGCGTCCCTAAGCGGCAACCCCCCTATCCCCAAATACATGTAATGCTGCTTGTCTCCGTATAATCACATATATATATATATAATATACATCTATGTGCCGCCACTCCTACACACCTTAATACCGTTTTTGTCATGATTCTAAAGCTGGACTTACCTAGGTAACCGACCAAGCTTCGACTTCCAGGCCCTACAACACAGGTTATTTAATAAGGCAGAGGACATGCTGAACAAATCAAAGGACGAAAAGAAGAACCATGAGTTAAATAAAAGTAAATTATAATAATAACAAATACTTCATAACGACATGATCATGAATAGCTGACCCTTGTACCAGAGATAGATGAAATGATTTTGATGGTGAAAAATGGAGCTGCTGCCTCCGTCCTTCCGACCAACTGACTACCCATACATAAAAAGTGATACACACATAAGTCAAACCTATATAAAGATTTTAACGACACAGGTGAGAAGAAGATAAAGAAGAGAAAAGAAGACAACAACGCCACCCATATACAAAAATAATATGTATATATAGCAAAAACGAGCCGTGAGGCCAATCCATCTTTGTGTCCCAGCCGCGAGGCCCATATCCAATAGTAAAGCCATGATGCTGCCGCCAAAAATTCCATCTGACCCAGCAACAAAAACTGTCTGAAATATCCTGTGGTCTTTGGGATATTGATGCTTTTCTCGCATTATTCTCCTCATCCGGTCGTGTGATCCGGGATGACGAGAGGGTATTGGTCCTTTGTGAGTTCGACGGCGGTGCCGTTAAATCCCGCCGGTAAAGTTAAAACTGTCATCGTGGAGTGTCGTCTTTTCCCCTCATAACCAGCAAATAAAATAAAACAACCGCCTCTCCCCTTTTGTGTACCAATGGCGGTCGTGTGACCCGAGTAAAAAATCTACCAATCCGTATTTGAGGATCGCTCTTCCGATGCTTCCTTATTCCGGTTTGCTGCCCTCGCTGCGCGTGCGGGCGCCAAGCTAGGTGTTCGAGAATCTGTTCTTCACGACCAGAGATGTAACATGGGTTGTCTCTATTTCTTTCTTTCTTTCTTTCGGAATGAAGCGAATATGGGTGATGCGTCGAGCGGCCTCATCCGAGTCTCTCATACGGGACCGAGATCGGATGGCAGATTTCATCTTGTTTCCCTTCCGAATGCTTTCCCATTTTGCACTAAGCCCGATGTCTTCCAGAGCTCGAATGTCCGTGGCTGCGATGATGGTGGCCGTGGCCATGACGATCCCTCCTCGACGAGCTACCGCCGCCCGACCGCTCTAATTCGCGCTCGAGATCCTCAGCGCGACGACGGAAGTCACGCACAATGTCGCGGATGTGCCTAATGCGGTCAAAGTCGAGCTCGAGCTCGTCGATTTGGCGCATAATGTCATGGAAGCGGGCGATCTCGGCGTCGGCGTTGTCGATAAGGTTGCCCGCGCGGTCGTACACCTGCATGGTGACTACTTGCGACTGTTCCATGAGGTATTCGAGCTGCTGCTGAATATGCTGCATCACCCGGTCAAAGTGGCGGCCCAGCGCGGCCAGCGATGAGCTATCGATCATCAGCAGTCCCTGTGACGAGGCGCGGCTTGCTGCGCGCGACGACTGCGAGCCGCCGCCCGCCGCCACCATGGCCTGTTGGCCTTGTCGCAACAGCTGGATTTCTTCATCTGTCAACCCCAGCTGTGTGTCCGGCACCGCATTGTTGGCTACCCCTTGCGATGACGACGACATGGTGAAGGGGTCGCCGTGGTTAGAGGGTGGCTTGTGTTGTGGGATAGGAGGGGACAGGCTGGCGCAATGCGTGGGTCAGGGGCTTGCCGTCACCTAGGAAGGGGAGGTGATGGGGTCCCTCAGAGGGCGGGGTCCCACCGGGGGGAACGGCGCACACGGCGGGGGAAGCGTGCGAGGTGTAGCAAGCTGGGCTGCTATCCGGGCTCAGAAGAGGAGGACCCGGTGGCACAATTCGTGGGAGAGCGGCACTGCGGGGTAGGCGGCGGCCGCGGCGGCTTCGGAGCTACGGCGATCCAAGACCGGAAGTATGTATGGCGGTGGGGTATTATTATGCGGCACCGGTATCCGTTCCTTGAGCTCAAGCGTCGGCGGCGTCGACGGCGCACGCGGCGTCATTTTCCGCTGCGGCGGCAGTGACGGTCACTGTATCGGAGCCATTGCAGCGTGGTACAATTGGGATAGAGACAGAGGGGCGGTGTTGTGGTATATATAGGAAGGGGGAGTATTCTGGTGGCCAGTTGTGTCTCGGAGGATAAGAAGGGGTTGGAGAAGGCGACGGCGACGGCGACGGTGATGGCGATGGCGTTGGGACTCGAGCGGCAATGGGTGGATGGCTGGCCGAAAGGAGGACCGAAAAGAGAGCCCAAGGGATTGGATGGATAGATATTGCAATCGGTCTATGCCTCGTCTGGTGATACACGGCCGAAAACTACCCTCCACCACACGATGCTCTTTCTCTGTTCCTAGCTCGCTCCCTCGCTCGCGTGTGTGATGCGCCCACACACCACCTGGACACCAGAATTGGTTTGTGGAAAGTGGGAAACAGGCGTCCGTGGGTTGTCCTCTGTGCAAATCCCCAGCAAATCCGTAATGCCCTTCGACACACGTAGAATGGCTCGTTGGGCGAAGGGCAGACCCGGGGAGCTGGCTTATTAAATTCCTGATGGGAGAGAATGGCTCTGGCGGGAAGGTGTTCTTAATTATTTAGTATGGTGCCTCCCAAATGGCCATCAGCTGATAGCGTGTGCCGAATGAGCCAACGCCGTCAGTTTCTGGGATTGAGCCAAAAAGCAAACCCAGGGTAGCCGCAATACCGCTAGAATGGAACCAGACCTGCGGGATATTATTAATAGTATGTCGGTAGCGTCGAGCACGAGGAAATGGACTTTGAGCTGGAATTCGAATTGAGATTGGGATATGGAAACGATAGAACGAAGGCGGCGTGGTCGAAAAGTTCAGGGGTAAAGATAGTATTTATTAGTCATGGCGAGCGCCGAGTCCATTGCTGCGAGCCAGATGCCGTCTGAACAACAACAACTCGATCGTTGGTAACGGAGAAAAGCAGACATGAGGATGGGATTGGTATTCAAAGGCCAAAAAGCAACACGCCCGACAAGTCAGCGGAGAGGAAATGATCGACTTTTTGCGCGCACTGTCTGCAACGAGGGAGAGCTCTCCTGAAAAGAGTCCTGGCCTCAATCCCAAACCTGGTGTAGCGTCAAGGGCCCATGTCAATGTCAAAGCTTCGCTGGGGGGAAGGGGCGGCACACTTCGTCACTTCCAAAGGGCCGGGTTACACATCCGGTGAGCAAAGACACGGTCAAAATCCATCGCGTCCATTTTGAGGTGTGAGAGTTCGAGAGCAGGAGAATACGAGATGTTAACGCCATCGCATTCATGAGCTGCGGCCCCTTCTTGAAAGCAAGGCGCCACTGAGCGACCAGCGGGCTCATCGATGAAACACCAAAGCAGTCTGAAAAAGGAACCCCATCTGGGGAACGACAAGGGGTCCCATTGCGCGCTTCGCTGCATGAGTGATGAGCCAGCAAGGGTGCGATTCGGATTGGATGGGCGCTTGCTTGCAACCGTGCAAGGCTGTTTTTGTGTCGAACGCCCACCACGGGCATCTGGGCAGGCACGACGGGTTGGCTGGAGACAAGCCGTTTGGTTGGGTGATGATTGATCACACCATCCTTTTAGGTACTCTAGAGCACTGCAGGCAGTTGCAGTGGTTGGCGTCTGCAACAATCGTCCAGCCTTGTGCCTGCCGTTTTTTTGTTTGCAGATCGATCGAGCAGGCAAGCGCTGAGGGGCCACAAGGAACCCCTGGTCGCTGCTTTCAGCCTCATCCATATCACTCGACGACAATTGACAACGGACATCGTCACAACTTCTACCCCATAGTGCACGAACCATGGATCCGTTTTCCCAAGATTGCTCCCGCTCCCGCGCTGATCGGGCGGCAGCTAACCCCATTGCGCCTTGCTACCACATTAGGTTCGAACCGCCTCTGGAGTGACACTCTGGTGTCGGCGGCGATGTGTCCATCGTGACGAGTCTCAGTTCCAAACAGCCGGCCGACACTGACTTTCTTTCTTTTTCTCCGCGCCTGGTGTTAAATCAACATCAGGTGGTGTTCGTGGCGGCTACAAAGCTTGAAAGAGATCGTTGTCACACACATACCGGTGCTATGTCGAGGCGTGGGGGGTGCGGAACAGTCTCTTCCGAGGCCAAAAGCATCCAAGCCCAAGATCATATGTACGCATCCAAAGTCATTCACTCAGGCAGCAGCTACATGGAACACGTCTTGTGTTTGTCTCGATTACCGGCATGTTCAGTCCTTCCTCGCCTGGACACAATGATGCATATCCACAGCGACGGCTCTATGCTCCACTCGTCACTACAACCTACCTATGTTGCAGCCAGGAGATGGTACCAGGAAGTTGGAATCGAGGCCTCCTCCGCTGAGCCGCCTGCCGGCCCGCTGCTCCTTGACCGACGATACATACGGGCGGTGTCTTCAATTAGCCTGCGAGTCGAGTACGGCTGAGGATATCCCGACGACCAGAAGTGATTGTTTTTCCGTCCTGTGGAAAATGTGCAGGATTCTAGACCCTCTGGTATCAACGAATTATATCTGCACACCGCAAATAAAGCGTATAAAGTGCAGCATGTAGGCATCCTCTCTTCCTTGCACAGGACGAAAACAAACCGAGTGGCTTGTTTCCGCTGCGGTGTCAGCTTTCCCAGAACTATTTTGCATGATGCTGTCGATATCCACTTTGGTCGTTTTTGGCTTTACTCTCCTGTCGCAAGCCTCGGCGACAATTCTTCAAAATGGCCAGGTGAAGCCTACAAATTATCCTGATACTCGGGTCGACGCTTCGGCATACTCGTTCGAGACTTACCCAGCAAACGCTACGGAAATCTCATACAAAGGACGTTGGGACTCCAAACATGTTTCATGGTGGTCGTAAGTCCTTATCATAAAGAGCCTTTCGTAGTTCGAATGAGTCCTAACATGAAGATTCTAGCGCACCGGGTATCAAGTTTGGGTACACAGGACAGACAATCGCCATTTCCTTTGGCGACCTGACAACCAACGGGGTCCTTGTCGCTTACCGCATTGGGGGCCTTGATTGGATGTTTACCAATGTTACAGGAGGGTCCACACATCTCCTAGTGAGCCCTGCGACCCCAGGCTCAAGCTTGACAGCGCCCATCAACCCATGGACATTCGAGCTACGGGTGACGAACTGGGCGTATGGAGTGCAAATCGGTGCCATTCATGTGGCTGCCGGAGAGAAACTGATCAAGCTACCTGACTTTGACCGTCGGATCGAGGTTATTGGTGACAGTCTCGCTGCTGGCATGTACACTTCTTACGAGGGATTGTCTAGCTGGGCTTACGGCGTTGGAGCTGGACTGGGTAACACGGAATATTCTGTTACTGCTTATCCAGGCATATGCGCCGCCGACCAAGATTGTTGGGGTAATCCGCGAGGGCAAAGTCATCAATGGTTTTATACCTCCGACACAAGCTATCGTGCGTCAGTTATGTATGGCGGTAAGTCACCCATATATTCTGTGACCGAGCACCGCTTGAGAGGTTTGCTTTCTGGGCATTTTCGGCTCTCCAGAAGCGAAGCCATTCCAAGCTTGATCTGACATTAGCCGCATGCTACAGACAACCCTGAGCCCTGGGACTTTAGCAAGAGCCCAGCTGCAGATCTCGTCATCATCAACATTGGAACAAACGACCACAACGGACATAATAATGTTTCGACCACGGCCTACATTAATGCGTTGACCAAGATCATTCAGGGCGTCCACGGCAAATGGCCCGAGGCTCACGTCATCGTTATGGTAGGGGTTCTGCCACTTTGATTTTCTTGCAACAAAATCTCACGTTCTTCCAGTCACTTTGGTTGGGATTTTACCAGTCTGGAAACTCATATTTTCCCAACGCGCCTCAAGGTTGGGTATCAGAGGTCAGCCAAATGGTCAACTGGTTTAACTCGGATGAATATCTGCGAAACCCGGTCGTGTACGACGGTGTAACCCAGAAGACGTCCAAGGCCGACAGGAGCGCCAACGGCCCCTTTGTTCACTACTTCAATACTGCGGGCATTATGCAACACAACGACATTGGTCCCCAATGGCATCCCACTGATGTTGGGGCCATCAAAGTCGCGAGCCACCTGCAGCAGTTCATCCGGATGAAATTTGGCTGGGAACTGCACGCCTCGGGTCCCGAGTAAGTGTTCTCGCTTCTTTTACTTATCATGCTTCTTTCCCTCGATTACTAGGACTGATTATTATGGGTTGCCAGGGTCTTTCACGACACACAATACTGGAACGACGAGCCAGGTTACTGAAAGCTATTGGGGGTAAAAAAGGCCGATGACTTGATAATACGATGACGAAGGATGAAAGAAAATATCGAGCTTGGGGTTAAGCCATATTGTGGCCGTCCACCAGCGCCGTCTTACGTCCTATTATTTTGGGAGAAGTTAACGCAGTGCTGCGGTTACGTCACATCCCGAGCGAAACGACTCATTCTTCTCGGATATTATTGACGAAATTTCAGCTTATGCAAAGCATCCGATTGTAAAGTGACTAGCTATGAAAAGCAAGGGTATATATATATATATATGTATATTGCACATTTAAGCCCGTTGTCTTACAATTCTCTCTCTTTATCTACCAACTCCCTACCTACCCACTGAGGAGAAAACCATTGGCCCCCTGTTCACCCGCTTCGTTAAGGTTCAGGTACCCTGACCCTTTGCAGGTGCACTGGCCATTTTCACGTCCGCTAAGACGCGTCTCCACTCTTTTAGTGGTTAAGGAAGACCCGCAGAAAACATCGCGCCCGACGACATCATTCTCGCTCAATCAAATCCAAAACCCATCCCGCTCCCGTCCGCATCGTCGATTTTCAGAATTGGCGGCCAAATCCAAACCACAAACGTAACCATGGCGACCGGAGTAGATGCCAAGCTCCTCAAGAGCACAAAGTTCCCTCCTGAATTCAATCAGAAGGTGGACATGCAAAAGGTCAACCTCCAGGTCATGAAGAAGTCAGTTTCCTAGCCCCGCGTCCTCCTGCTTCATTTCGATGTCTTCCAGTTGCTTACCTGCCTCACACTGCTAGATGGATTGCGAGCAAAGTCACAGATATCCTCGGAAACGAGGACGATGTAATCATCGAGCTCATCTTCAATTTGATTGAAAACGGTCGCTACGTAAGTCCCTCCCGACCCTCGGGCGTTCTGCGCTCCCACTTTGCCGTGGTTCGAAATGCTAACCGCCGAGTTTTCACTTTCTGTAGCCCGACATCAAGTCACTCCAGATTCAACTTACCGGATTCCTCGATAAAGACACAGCACCCTTCTGCAAGGAGCTATGGAAGCTTCTTCTTAGTGCGCAAACAAGCCCGCAGGGAGTACCGAAGGAGCTACTGGAAGCAAAGAAGCTGGAACTTATGCAAGAGAAGGTAGTTACGCCCTCCTCAATCTACGCATGGGTCAAAGTATTGTTAGTAAAGTCTAACTGAGCTGGCGCAACATAGATCGAAGCAGACAAGGCTGCCGAGGAAGCCCGCCATAGACGCGAGGAATTCGATCGTCGCGATCGTGACCGCAGATTCGGCGATCGAGGTAGTGACCGTGGTCGAGGTGGCCGAGGAGGCGGTCGAGGAGGTGACTCATGGCGTGGGCGTCGTGACGACCGTGACCCTGGTGGATTCAGTGGTCGTGGTGGCGGCAATCGATCTCGCTCCCCGCCCCCCTATCGCGACCAGCGAGACCGTGGGGACCGCGGCGATCGTGGAGGCATGGGCCCTCGGGGCGGTATACGAGGAGACACATACGTTCCGCGAGGAAGCCCACCGTTTCGACGTGGCGGTGGAGGTGGTCGTCATGATGACAGGCGCCGACGGTCTCCTTCTCGCTCCCTATCCATCCGCTCAGGCTCATCAAGACCCCACTCCCGGAGACTGAGCTTAGCCGGAAGCAGACGATCAAACTCACGGTCGCCAAGTCCTCCACCACGTCGTCGTGCGAGACCCCGATCGCCATCCCCGCCCGCCCATCGGGACGCGCAAAAGCGGCGTAGATCTATTTCGCGCGAGCCTGGTCGTCGTGGCCGCTCTCGCACTGCATCTCCAGGTCGCGGTTCTCCGCTGAAGAAGCGTCGCCGTTACTCCATATCCCCGAGTCGGAGTCGCAGCCGTTCCCGCAGTCGCAGCCGTTTGCGAAGCCAGAGCCCGTCCAAGCCTCGTAAGCAACGATACAGCCGATCTCTTTCATCATCATCCTCAAGATCTCGCTACTCCCGATCACGGAGCCGTACCCCACCCAGACGACCTAGACGTGACAGCCGGAGCTTGTCTCCTGATGCCCGTCGGTCCCGAAACAGGCGCCATAGTCGTAGCGTGTCTCGCAGTATCAGTCCTTCTTCCCGCGACAGCCCTGAGAGGCGGCCAAGACGACAACGCGGAGGCGGCGAGCGTAACCGCCGGAGAGCTTCTTCTGCATCTTCACATTCTGTGTATAACAAATCGGCTGATGTTTCAGGCGCTGAAGACAGACCTCGATCATCCCACAATGAACCCCGGCCATCTACTGCCGAGCAGGTACGACAGTAATCCTAGGCGAGCGGCATGCTTGACCTACGACTGACTACGTTTCGTAGGATGCGAAAACAGCCAATGAGCTACGAGAGAAGGAGTTAAAGGAGCGAATTAAGAAGATGAGATCCTCGAAGAGCGGGACCGGCGATGTTGAGGCTAACTGTCCTTGAAGCTCTACTTGCATTTCTGCGAGTCATAAAAACCACCACATCCTCTTAGGTACTTCCTTACGACTGCTTTGCCCTCGGGCATAGGTTACGCTAGGGATTTGTGAGATATCATTACTTTATCATCCCCTTTCGAACGATTTCTGGCTCAGTCTATCTGAATATAACCCAGGCGTTCTCTATAGGCACATCCTATCCTCATGGATTGAAGAATCTGAGGCAGGTTAGATCTTCTTGTACAAGTGCAATGTGGTATTGCTGTGAGGGATACGAGAGCATCCTCATTCATGTACTGTTAGTTTGATGAGAATGCTACACCCGACCACTAAAGACAACTACAAACCACCTACCACCTAGGCGTAGATAGACTTCTTAGTTTTAGGTAGCTGATTAGGTAGCACATTCAAATTCGCGGCAATTTCTTCTTCCATGAACAGCTCTCCGGCGCCCTTCAAACCTTGACGGGGGCTTCACTTGGAAAATTTAAGGTTCTTTGCGCTGATTGGCTGTCGATTTCAGTGTCAGCAGCACTACATCAGCTACCCCCCCCCCCCCCACGCTAGCTTCCTGGGCAGTGGGGACAACCCTGCAGTGCCTGTGGTCCTGCACCCGTCGGCGCAAAAGCTCGGGTCACTTTCCGCAATTGCAGCGACCGAAGCTATCCGAATCCACACCACACAAATCCACCAAGGACGTCGCAGACCAGCAAGGTGCAGACCAGCAAGGAAACAAGATCTACCCACCGCAGGGAACGAGCGCGTGACGGACGGCGACACGCACGTCTTTAAAACACCATGACCGAAAATGCGCCACCCAAGGCGGGCAGCATCGCGCCCGACGCGACAACCAGCATACCCTTTTACGAGAAACAACGCCAGCGCCTCAAAGAGCTGATCGCGAGGAAACGGACGCTGGAAAAGAAACTGGTGAGTTGATTCCCTATATTTCTTTCTCTCGAAACGAAGCGAAAGAAGCAAGGAATTGGTCGGGCTTGGTGATTGACAAATTACGCGCCGGAAAAAACAAATAGACACAGACGGAAGACACGATCTACAAGAAGGAGACCGAGTACCTCGAAAACACACCCAGCGGGAACATTATCATCGGCTTCGACAATTACACCAAGGGCACGAATACGGCGGCGTCGCAGCGCCGCAAGACGGGATTGACGGACACGAATCGCGTGTTTTCGAGGAGTTCAATATCATATAATTCGAGTTCGGTAAGCACACACTCAGGAAAAGGAGGGAAAGAAGAAGAAGAAGAAGAAGAGAAAAAAGAATGGCATGTGCTGACGATGAGTCTTTGGCTTCTGCAGGACGCACAAACACCCGCGTCGACGCCGGCGTCACACGCGCCCACTCCGCTCTCGACATCGTTTAACCACAAGGACAACAAGGATAAAGACGGTGCAGCGTCCGGCGCGGCCACGCCCACCTCCGCAACCGCCGGCAAGGGCGCTTCTAAGAAGAGCAAGAGAGCCATGGCGGCGGCGGCGGCTGCGGACGACAGCGAGACCGATTCACGAGACCCCAAGAAGATGCGCACCAACTTTGGGGCGGTTAGGAAGTGATATGCTATCGTTGGAATTGCTCTCCATCTGGTTGGTCGACGCGGCTTGAACCAGTGTTCTACCAGAGGAAGAGAGATGTATTATTATACAAGGGAAATGGCGTTTCTTTTGTTGCTTGCGGAGCGGTCTTGAATCGCGCAGCCTGGCGTAACATCTGGATTGCAGGGAAATAGGGAGTCAGTGGTTTATAAGGGATAGGATTTGGTTTGGGAATTAAGAGGATTTCAAGGTATTGGACACATACTCGATCCTCAACAGGCGCGGAATGGCTTATTTTGCTGATACTATTTTTGTTAGGGGTTGGTTGTTACCAAGCTCGCTGGAACCATTTTAACAGACCAAGAATTTCACTAGAGTCGCGTACTCGCCCAAGCAAAAGAGTTGCGGGATTTGTTTTATACCCGAATGGCTTCGTCCCGTTGATACCCGTGGGCTGCGAAGTAGTTCCTGGATTGTTGCCTCTGGTAGCTCATGCCTGGCTGGGGATTTGCTTGCTCAAACGGCAAACCCCCAATATTAAAAAGCAAGAGAACTTGCCGATGTTTTGTTGAAAGTGCGTTACTAAAGGGGATTGGTTCCTCGTGGTCTTGCCCAACAGAGAAGGTACCTTTGCATAATTGGTTCCAACACCGCTTTTTACCTTCCTGAAGCTTCAGATTTTTATTGGCCATCAGGCTAAGAAATCTCACGCACACGAATGGATAGCTACCCGAAGTTTACACCTGGTTTGGGCGAACTGATTCAATTCATAGGAGACATTGGCTGGCCGAAGCCAAGGCTGGCTTATGTAGCCATATTAGGGTGGGTAATAAAGTTAAAATACCCCATCGGAGGGCATCATTGGAAAAAGCGCCTCTCCGCCCCTCGACGCCCGAGATCCGAGTATTAAAAAAGCATCGCTCGAAACGGGCAGATATACAGCCCAGAGAGGAAGGCACCACACCTCAAGTTTGGTAGTATAGGCCACTGCGAGAGAATTAGTGCGGGGTAGCTGTCCCATTGCATTGCGCCGCATGCTGACCAGTCGTGCCCCTCCTCCGCTTTGTCCGCAAGCTGAGCTTCGAGCTTGGGGGTATAAGAATACCTAATGAAGAAGCACGCCCGATCAACCGTTTGCTCTTTTGTTGTTGTCTTCTTCTACAATTTACCGTTGCGATCGCCCTCCCTTTTTCATCTCTTTATCATCACGAAACTCGGAGGAAAATGACGCTCAAAGCAACCAAATTCACGCCAGAGGTGCTGCTCTCCGCGCCCAGGCGGTCTGCCGCTTCCCCCAACCCATCGGGGACACAAGCTCTGTACACGGTAAGCACGCTCGCCTGTGCTCATTGCGGCTGGGCTGTTGAAATTGGCGGCGTACATACATACAGGGTTTTTCTTCAGCCGAGTTAGTGAAACTACAACTTGAGCTTACTGGAATGATGTAATAGAATGTCATAGACCAAACTCGGAGGGCTAACTGAGCTTGATAGGTGTCGACGTATTCCTTCGAGAGTCATAAGAAGACTTCTCAGATTCGGGTGCTAGATATCGAGTCTGGCCAGTCGAAAATTCTGGTTGATGATCTAAGCAGCAGCGAGCCGACATGGCTCAGCGATGATGAGTTCCTCTACCTGATGGGCGGCGAAAATGGTAGCACCAGCCTCCTGGTTGGTAGCGCTCCCCCCAAGGACTCTCCGTAAGTGTTGTGTTGTGCACGTTAAGGCCTATCATTCTGACCGACATTATGCTGATTATTTAAAGTGCTTCTGAGGTTGCCTCTATCCCTGCGGGCGTGTCCAACGTCAAGGTCAAGAAGCTCCCTAGTGGGGCCATCGCCCTAGCTTGTACCATCTTGACAACCCCTGAAGGCAAGTTGGCCAACCCAGAGACGGATAAGAAGCCGTACTCGAGTGCCAAGGTCTACACCGGCCTATTTGTCCGACACTGGGACACTTGGCTCACTGAGAACCGCAACTCCATCTGGTACGGCGTATTGGAGAAGAAGAATGGCAAGTACTCGCTTGGCGGCGATGGCCTCGTCAATGCCCTGGCCGGGGCCAGGCTCGAGTGCCCAGTCGCGCCCTTTGGAGGCTCCGGCGACTTTGACATTTCATCCTCGGGGCTAGTATTTGTCGCAAAAGACCCGAAGCTCAATCCTTCTCTCTACACCAAGACTGACCTGTACTACATCCCCCTAACTACCTTCACTGAGGCGAAACCGCCCTCCCCAAAGATTGTGTCAACACCTGGTCTCGAGGGTTACACAAACAGCCCAACCTTCTCTCACTCTGGCCGCAAGGTAGCCTTCACGCGCATGCGAAGCAAGCAGTATGAGAGCGACAAGCCACGTCTCCTCCTGCTGCCGGACCTCGACGACCTGGATAAGACAAAGGAATTTTACAAGACCGACGACGGGGAAGGCAGCTGGGACTATCGTCCCGAAGGAATTACCTGGAGTTCGGATGATGCTTCGCTGTTTGTAACGGCCGAGAAATCCGCACGCACCCTAATCTTCAGTCTTCCGGCAGACCCAGCCGATGCCAAGGACCTCCCCTTACAGGTCAAGACGACCGACGGTAGTGTTGGCGATATTCGCCAGCTCGCCGACGGCTCCTCAAAGCTGTTTGTGTCGAGCTCGTCCCTCGTTGACAACAGCTGCTATAGCGTCGTCGATCCGTCAGAGGGCACAGCGGCCGTAGTATCGTCAAACTCAAAGCAGGGCAAGACGTTTGGGCTCTCGCGGTCCAGCGTCGGCGAAATCACCTTCAAGGGTGCCGGCGACTACGACGTGCACGCGCTGGTCATGCGACCCTCGAACTTTGACCAGAATAAGACGTATCCGTTGGCCTTTTTGATCCACGGCGGGCCTCAAGGTGCTTGGGGAGATGGTTGGAGTACAAGATGGAATCCAGCCATCTTTGCTGAACAGGGCTACGTCGTCGTCAGCCCGAACCCGACAGGTAGCACGGGCTATGGTATGGAACTCCAGGATGGTATCACGGGCGAGTGGGGAGGTCGACCATACAACGACTTGGTGAAATGTTTCGAATACATCGAAGAAAACATGCCATTTGTCGATACGGATAGGGCAGTGGCGCTGGGCGCAAGCTATGGTGGATACATGATTAGTGCGCGCGGTTCCTCGTTTCTACTATGGGTTATGACTGACTGGTGCCATTAGATTGGATACAGGGTCACCCCCTAGGCCGCAAATTCAAGGCACTTGTTTGCCACGACGGCGTGTTCAGCACCTCGAACCAGTGGAGCACTGAGGAGCTCTTCTTCCCGATCCACGACTTTGAGGGGACCATCTATGATAATCGCGCAGGTTATGAGAAGTGGGACCCAGCCCGGTTTGTGAATGAGTGGGCAACACCCGAGTTGGTAAGTTGACATTTTGTCCAGAGCACCCTTCTTCTTCTGGGGGTCGTGATTTCTTTTATGCTGTCTTACTGATAATTCCCTGGGTAGATCATTCACAGCGAGTTGGATTACCGACTGCCCATAACCGAGGGCCTGTCGCCGTTCAACATTCTGCAGGCAAAGGGAATTCCAAGCAAATTGCTCATGTTTCCCGACGAGAACCACGTAAGAGCTCTCTCGTTATCCTATCTGATACCCTTCAGTGTTCTTATCTGCACAACCACTTTCCTTTCCCCTGTGCTGATAACAACAACAAACACAGTGGGTCCTGAAGCCGGAGAACTCGCTGGTCTGGCATCGTGAAGTCCTGGGGTGGATCAATCACTATGCCGGCGTTGAGCAGGAGGACCATTTGGACTCGGACGACCTGGTGAAGAGTGCCGGTCAGCTTGTCATAGAATAGTATCTCTCCGACATTGTCCAGGACTATTCCGAGTCGGATGAGCCGGCGAAGACCATCAATCGATTGGTGGCAGTATAGTGTCTGTCTCCGTTTGTTTAGCAGGATGAAGTAGAAAACGAAAAGGGAGTTACAGAGATCTCCAGCCAAGCGAATTGTTTGTTGAAGCGAAGGTGTTTATAGGCAAAGCAGTATACAAAATAGGGACTAAATAGAGTTTTGTTTTTGTATTTGTTTCTGTCTTGTTTGCTTGACGTTCTGTAGGGTTTTCAGGGGATTGATCTCGACCTGTATCCACTCAGAAAAAGGGGCATTACAACGTCCATCAACCCCTTGTAATATAATGCCAATAATAAACACAGAACATTCATTCAACGAACACAAACCATGGATTTAATCAAGGCAACGTAGTTGATAGATCGGATCAAAATATACTATGCTACAGAGGGTGTAAAATTTAGGATGGCAAGGTGATACTATATATATCCTACAAGTTTTGTCGTCTGGCATCACCGCCACCCTCCACAACAACAAACCCTCCTAAACAAACAAAACGGAAACCCACAGCCGATTCGTTCTACCTCTCTTTCCACCTCGTTTCAATCAACCAAGCAGTGATGAAAGCAAGGATGTTCGACTAGAATGCCAATAGGAAGAGGTGGGAGGGAAAGAAAAACGTGGCTTGGTAACCACCTACCCCCATTCATCAGGAGTCCTCCAAACTCAGTCAGACTATAATCAATCAATCAATCAATCAATCAATACCCTCCGGAAACCCACTGATGATTTTTTTTGGCAAAAAGAAAAAAAAAAAAACAACGACCAGAACCTTTCAAATGGTATCTTCCAGTCTTATCCTTTGGGAGCGCCAAACGCCACTTGGTCTTGACGACCTAAAATCCAGTCAAGGAGGTAAAAAAAAAACCCCCCGAAAAAAAACCAGACAGCTGTGCCAACAACGATGGTGTCGCTTCGCTTTGCCAACAATGTACACAGAATAATACCCACATCATCATTAGGTACCAACCAACCGTCCAAAATGCAACCTTTTCACACAAACAAACTCAGCCAGATGCCACGACTCATGCCTCGACAGCCACGGTGGATGCGGATGCGGCGGCATGCTCGGGCTCGTTCACTTCTTGTTGCTGCACTTCTTGTGTTTGCTGGTGGCTGGGATTCTCGCCACCTTCTCGCTCAGCCCAGTCACCCCAGAGGCCGCGCTTGCCGCGGACGCGGATAGGACCACCAAGCGTGCCTTCGGCCTGCTCGACCTTGATGGCGTCCTTTGTTGCGAGGACGAGGCACTCAAAGAACATCTTTGTAGCGTCGGCTTTGCTTGTTCTCCCCTCAGGCAGCAGGTTTTGGAACACGACAGCAGTCTTGGTGCGCTTCTCGGCGCTCGGGATGGCCTCACCACCAAAGAGGTCGCGGAGAATATGGACAGCGTGCCTAGTACCAACCGAGACAGGGCCGCTATCGGCAGGATGTACAATGGGAGCAACGGTCTCGTCGAAGGCACGTGCCGGGCTGGAGGGTTGGTGGTCTCTGGACGCAGGCCGCCCTTCATCGTCATCTTGGTGGAAGATTACAGTGTCGTCGCCCGCAATGTCAAGCATTGTGCCGTCCTGGACCTCGCTCTGGTTGCCTGCAATAGTGCCGTCCATGCCTAATACTGTCTCGTCCTCAGGAAGCTCTAGACGCGGAGATTTGGTTGCGCCTTGCTCCTCTTCGCTTTCCATATCGGCAATTCCGCTGTCTCGTTTCCTCTTCAGCTCGTTGGGCCGGATGGAACCAAACGATAAAAGACCCTTCAGCTCAGGAGCCCAGCCATCGCTGCGCTTCTCAAGCAGGATATTGGTGATAAATCCGCCGTTCTTCTGCAGGTCCAGAAGGCCGAGAATGTAGGGGTCCTGCGATACAAATGATTGGGGCTTGAGGATATTGTCGCGTTTGGTCTGCTGTTCCTTGATTTGTGCGTTGGAGAGCATAGTCTGCTCATCAGGCTCGAGGAGCTTCCTCTTCTTTGCGCGTTGAGGAGCCTTGATAACTGCAACTATTGTGTCGTCGCCAGGCTCGTACATATCGGTGTTCATATGGCGGCTATACTCCATCTCGACTTCCTTTGCGAAATCCTCATCCACGTCTGATAGGGGGGATTCGGAAATTCGGGCGCGGCTCAGATCAGGGACCGCAGGAGCCGAGGTGCCACCTGGTACCACGGACTGGTCTGCTACAACGTTGAAGTGCAAGTCGTCGTCGCCCATTTGAATATCCCCTTCATCGTCAACAACATGGATTCCGTCCCCAAAGTCCAAGTCCAAACCCAGGGATGGCTCGCGAGTGTGGCGATCCTTGCTGGGGCCTCCTATATCCAGCTCGCTGAACATGTCGTCCTCAATCGATCTTGCGGCAGGCGCATCTCTGCCCATTTCAATGACGCTCTTATCCATCAGTTTCGTGGGCCGTTCGTCGATGTCCATGCCGAAGTCCAGTTCCAGGCCGAGATCGTCCATATCTGCCAGAGCCAATTCTTCATCATCGTCCGCGGTGTTGTCCTGGAGAAATTGGCTGTTGTTGAAGTCTTCCTGGAGGTTGATGTCGCGGTTGCTGGGGCGACCTCTGCGGCTGCTACTGAGCGGAGTGGCTGTGACTTCTTCAATCTGCGAGTTGAGGAAGTCTACATTCGGTGGCGGGAGCATCTCGAGGTTGTCGTACGGGGTAATGCGATCGGGGAGCATCAAAGACTCTTTGTTTTGTACATGCAAGTTGACAGGGATATCGTGGTTCCCCGTTGACCGGAAAGCCTGTAAACGTCAGCAGTGCAACACGTTGGAGTGGGTCAGGAAGGGAACACATACCATCTTGATCTTCATCAATGCCTCATTGCAGTCGTCGAGGAGGTAACGCGCCTTGCGACTGTAGATGCGGACAACGCCAAGGAGCAGCTGGCCGCTCAACCGAAGCGCAAGGGGGGCATCGTTGGGGGTAATGATGGCGTCGACACTGTCTTGCAGGTTGTGCTGCAAGATCTGCATCTTGGAGACTTTGCGCTCCTGGTTGGCGGAGAGCCATGCCTTGGCCAAAGGGCCGGTGGCGCTGAGCAACGTCCCCGACCAAAACATGGTGGCGGCGACGACGGTAGCGACAAGTGAGAAGCAACGACAAGTACTAATGAAGCAATACAGCAATTGGTGAGCCACCAGAGCGCGATGGAACTAGGTGCGCGGGGTAGGGACGCGACGAGACAAAGGGTGACGATGTCGTGGTGTAGGGTGGTGGCGGAGGGGGGAGGAGGTAGGTAAACAAGAAGCGCGTCGTTGGGCTGTTTGGTTGGAACAGGGAACAGCGCGCTGGCGTGATAAGCAAGGAGCTGTCGGGTCCTCTCGAGGTATACGAGCGCAGCTCAAAAAAGCGCGACGCCGTTGACGATAATCGCCTCAGGCAATGCAATGCGCTCGAGCCAGATGCGACAGCGAGCAAAGGGCGATGACGGAGATGAAGCAATGTCGAGTGCGAAGAGAAGAGGAGGGGACGGACCTGTGAGGGTTGTCGAGAGGGTGGGTGATTGTGGATGCTACAAAAATCTAAAGCCGCCGCGCGAAAAAAGAGAGGCTGGGGCCTGGGCATTGGCCCAGCGGCCAGCGGCCGAGTGAGCGAGTGGCTCCACCAGCCACATCGAATGAATGTCGCCCCACCCACTGCCTGCCAAGCCGCGTCCTTGCTGCGAGAAATCCAGTCACGTGGCGTGTCGCATTGTTCTCTAACCCGGCCTTGGCGCTCTCAGGTACTCAGGCAAGTCAGGTACATGTACGGAGTACCAGTACTAGCACTAATGGAAGGTGCTTGCTTCCTTTTGAAAGTTCTATTGAAGTGAGAGCGATTGAGTTCAAAGCAAACCCTGTTGCCTGGATGTCCCTTGAATTGGAAGTCCATATTGTGAACGCAAGGGTTTTCCCCCCTTTTTCCTCCATACTACAATTCATCGAAGCAACATTTCATGGTCAACTATAGAGTAAATCTCAGCCTCGGACAAGATATGTGGTTGGGGTGCGATATGCATGTTTCCCTCGCTCGTGTCCCCCCTGAAAGCAGCCCTCTTGGGACTGAAGACGGATCCGTATTGCATATCGTTAATATCAACGAATGCATGACACACTGAAAATTGCGGGCTGAAAAATAAAGTCATGAATACCTTATTCGGCGCCCGCATTTCCCCAGCTTTTTTTTTCTTTCTTGGGCGTGACATTGGTGGTGGTACCTGAAAACGAACAAGGGAGCCTGAAAGCCGCTGGAACCCAGGCCCTGAATTGGTTATTATTAGCCTGCCGGCAAACCCCTTTCTCAGCCTCATGGACCCATCACACCCCTGGACCTTGCTGGGGCGATGGATTCCAGAATCAAACACGTTCCACAACCAACAGCAGCGCGACGAATCTCGGCTCCATCTCCATTTTCTAAAGGCCCCATCCGGCAGCCGATTGAACTCAAAAAAGTTCCCTCGAGTTGGACAATGCCATCCCTTCCCATCTTTTACTAACTGAGCTAAAAACGAACAATCTACGTCGCCCCCGTTCCAAATTTGAAGAGCGCCCTGGCCTGCTGCCGCTGCAGTGGATGACGTTCGACACCCTCTTCAACTCCCGTTAGGGCCCCTTTGCCCCCCGGGCCTTGCCATCTCTTCTCGAGCCTCTTTCGAGATGGATCGATTCACGCGAAAAGACAAGGACGATGCGCTGCCCCTGTACCAGATCCCCTCTCCCCGGGCTCGGCCAGGAGGGCAGCTTGCCGCGCCAGAGGACATTGAGCGATCACAGTCCCAGTCGCCAAGACACAACCGGACAACCTCTGCCCAGTCAAGAGTATGTTGGGATTGTCGCATTTGGTGACGGCAAAGACAAGGCTGACAATGACGCAGAGCATAGCAGACGAATACTCCTTCATGGTGCCCACTGAAGTGGCCGCCAACCTGAAAACCTCGCTGGCCCACGGTCTAACACCCGCCGAAGCCCTCTCCAGGCTGCGCGATCATGGCCCCAACGAAATCCCACACGAAGAGCCCGAGGCTCTATGGCTTCGATTCATCAAGCAGTTTCAAGAGCCGTTAATATTACTTCTCTTGGCTTCGGCCGGCGCATCAATAGTGGTTGGAAACATGGACGACGCCATCAGTATTACCGTAGCAGTGACCATCGTCGTCAGCGTGGGTTTCATACAGGAATATCGATCCGAAAAGTCGATCGAGGCCCTCAACCACTTGGTTCCCAACCATGCCCATCTGGTGCGGAAACGGGAACCAAAAACATTACCCAGCGCCCGATCCGCCAACTGGCCAGCCAATGGCGACGAAGCGTCCGAGTCGAGCGAGGACTCTGGGTCTGCCACACCAGATGAGGAAATCTTGGACGCAGCATCATCTAAGGTTATGGCTGCACAACTGGTTCCGGGGGATCTGGTTCTGTTTACCACAGGTGATCGCATACCTGCCGATATCCGGGTTACCAAGGCCGCCGACTTGACCATCGACGCCTCGAATCTCACCGGAGAGAATGAACCCGTCCGAGTTACTGCGGAAGCTCGGACTCGCGCTGGCCTCGCCACCCAGAGCTACGGGGAGGCAAGCCTGCAACTCCCTCGCCCCGGCCAGGAAAAGGGGGACAGTGGGACGAATATTGCATACATGGGAACTTTGGTGAAATCTGGGCATGGTCAGGGAATTGTGTTTGCGACAGGAGGAAACACCCACTTCGGCACCATTGCCACAAGTGTTTCTGGAACCGAGAGCCCGCGGTCGCCTCTCCAGGTCTCTATGGATGAACTCGGAACCCAACTGAGCAAGATGTCTTTCGTCATCATCGGCCTCATCTCCTTTGTTGGATGGCTGCAGGGGAAGAATCTACTTGAGATATTCACCATCTCTATCTCTTTGGCCGTTGCAGCTATTCCTGAAGGTCTCCCAATCATTGTCACTGTTACACTGGCATTGGGAGTTCACCGGATGGCCAAGCATAATGCCATAGTTCGCAGGATGCCCAAGGTCGAAACACTGGGCTCTGTTAATGTTGTGTGTACGGACAAAACTGGTATGTTTGGTGCAAGAAAGCTCCAGAAAGTTTGTTTTGCTAACCCCCCTTTTTCAGGAACGCTTACGATGAATCATATGACCACTGCTAAGATGTGGTTTTTTGGCGCTAATGACGCTTTTGATGTTGATTCTGACGACGAGGCAACCGAGACGAAGCCTGACCCTGCCACGCTGAGGATCCTCCGCATTGGAAACATTGCCAATAATGCGCGTCTTGCTCGTCAATACACGGAAAATGGGGCAGCTGCGAGAGCTGTCCTCTCCTCCACCCAGAGCAGAGGCCATACGTCAACCTATACTCGATGGGTGGGACAACCCACAGATGTCGCTATGCTTGATTTGCTTGATCGATTCAAGGAGCACGACATTCGCGACTCAATCGGACACCGAGTCAGCGAAACGCCGTTTAGTTCAGAGCGTAAATGGATGGGTGTGACAATTGGCTCGGAAGGGGGCAAAAATGAGAAGGAGTTTGCTTATATCAAGGGCGCCATCGACAAGATTCTTGAGTCCTGCGATACGTACTTGACCAGGGATGGCCGCGAGTTTGTTATGGACTCGAACCGCCGTCAAGAGGCCATACAGGCAGCCGAAGGGATGGCGTCCCAGGGCCTCCGTGTCTTGGCCTTTGCGAGCGGTCCTGTCACCAAATCTGCAAGAAGCAGATCCGCCATGTCCTCTGCTCGCACCAATAGCCCGAACGCGGACGGGACAAGAAGTCCAAATCATTCAACTGTTGAGGATCAGTACAGAGGCCTCACCTTTGCTGGTTTGGTGGGCATGAGCGATCCGCCTCGACCCGGCGTAGGACGCTCAATTAGGAAGTTGATGCGTGGCCGCGTAAAAGTCATTATGATCACGGGTGATGCCGAGACTACGGCTGTCGCGATTGGAAAACAGCTCGGCATGGCAGTTGCTACTCCCTCAGAGCACGCCGCGAACCAGATTAGTGTGCGGCCAGTGCTCCGGGGCGACGAAATCGACGCCATGTCGGAGGCTGACCTAGCTCAGGCGATGGACCACACAACGATATTTGCGCGGACGAACCCAGACCACAAGCTGAAGATCATCAAGGCCCTCCAGTCCCGTGGCGACATTGTGGCGATGACGGGGGACGGGGTCAACGATGCTCCAGCCTTGAAAAAGGCCGACATTGGCATTGCAATGGGCATGCACGGAACCGACGTGGCCAAGGAGGCTGCCGACATGATCCTGACTGACGATGACTTCTCCACCATTTTGCACGCCATCGAAGAGGGCAAGGCCATCTTCAACAACATTCAGAACTTCTTGACATTCCAGCTCAGCACCAGCGCGGCTGGTCTGTCCCTCGTCCTGCTCTGCACATGCTTGGGATACAAATCCCCGCTCAATGCCATGCAGATTCTCTGGATTAGTGAGTGACAGTCGTAGTCTTGGATGGTATTATTGTCGACATGGCAGTGGCTAATATTATTCGAATAGATATCATCATGGATGGGCCACCCGCACAGTCGCTCGGTGTCGAGGCCGTAGACAAGGACGTCATGAACCGGCCACCTCGTAGGAGAAACGACGCTGTTCTCACGAAGCCCCTGATCACTCGTGTCTTGACCTCGGCCTTTATCATTATGGCCGGTACCATGATAGTGTACAGACACGAGATGCTCGACGACGGCGAGGTCACGCGCCGCGACACCACCATGACCTTCACCTGCTTTGTTCTGTTCGACATGTTCAACGCCCTTACGTGCCGTTCCGAGTCCAAGTCGGTCCTCCGCGGCGAGGTCGGCCTGTTCTCGAACACGCTCTTCAACTGGGCCGTGTCGCTGAGTCTAGCCGGCCAGCTGCTCGTCATTTACTTCCCCTGGCTCCAGGAGGTGTTCCAGACGGAGGCGCTGCACCTGTCGGATCTCTTCTCGCTCATGCTACTCTGCAGCACCGTGTTCTGGGCTGACGAATTCAGAAAGTGGTGGAAGTATGGCCGTAGGAGGCTGGGTACTAATTACAGCCAGGCAGTGTAAAGTAAAAGGAAGACACAAGATAGTGTGTGATAAAAAGCGGCTAATGCTGTATTTGTAGTGGTAGTAATAGAACTGCAACTGTTGTAGACATACTTACATATCGAGGCTCACACATGCACACACACACATATATATACATGCGAACGCCGGTTGTGCAACACAGACAGTGGGCGCTGTTTTGTATATATTCTTCGAAGATATTGGTTGATATGAAGTACATGGAGTCGGGGCTGGCGTTAGGTGTATATTCGCTTACAATATAATAATTGTACTGTAAAGGGTTTCGTGCTGTGGCCCATTTCCATTCAGTCGTTGCCAGTTACCCGCTTGCAATTTGCTGCAATGTGTGGTTTCATCATAAACTTTTTGTTCAATCGCTCTTTCCTCTTTTGGGGAACTGACGATCAGTTTCATCCTCTGCAAGTTGCTCTTTCCTTTTTTTTTTGTGCCTTGTAGCTCAATCTGGTGGGTCCACCTTCATGATCATCAGATATCTCACCAACACCACAACAACCAATTACACCATCACCAATTATCTCTACCGGTCAATTCGCAAATATTGAGGCCTACAGTCATTGCGCTTTGATTTCCTCTTTTTGGCGGGTTCTCTGCCGTATGCAAGAGGCCGACTGCCACTTGGTGTGGTGAGGCCTACCGTCTGCCTCCGAAATGACGAATCGACGTTGACACTCGACTGTTTGCAAACCCCGAGACTTTCTCTCCTACACACCTTTTCGTCTCTGCGTCTCAGCCCAATTTCTAACTACACAATGACTGCCTAGTCGTCTGCAAGGTTCAAGCAGTCTCACTCTTTACCATTTCTGGAAGTCCATTTCAGGTATAAGAAGCTGGAGACCGGCCACTTCTCCGAGCAGACAAGTCCTCCTCAGCCCTTGGCATGACTCTCTGCTCAGAACCTACTCAGATTCATCTCTCTCTGCCTTGTATTGCTCGATAAGGAAGGCACGCCACTTTGACCCTCTCTATTTCAATCCGCCCGCTTCCTTTCTTCCTCTTCCTTTTCTCTTCCAAACACATCGGCGCTCCGAGTGGAATAGAATATCCCCTCCGAAGCCCAAGTCTCACCCGTTCGTTTTTTCAAGACATCCAACTTCACATTTCATTTCCACCGCGTGGTTCTCCTAACCACATCTTTCTCCTCCGGCATTCCTAAGAGGTCCATCATCAGGTTTCGTTTCCTCTTGTGGTTATCAGAACCATATTCTCCTCCCCTCAACATTACTACCGCACGGTACAATAAAACGTGACATTTCCACGATGGGGTTCATGATCAACCACGTCGAGCCCGGCCACCTGGTCAGCGCTTCCCTGTTGCGGAAGATTGATCAACTCCGCGACAAGAACATTGGCAAACACATCCCGCTGCCTCAGGTACAGTGAAGTCCGGCTTCTATTGTCAGTATCAGCTTATTCATAGTATCTAGCTTGTTACCGTTGGCGACCAGAGCTCTGGCAAGTCGTCCCTTCTGGAAAGTCTAACGGGTATCCCGTTCCCGCGGAATGTCGAACTCTGCACCCGCTATGCGACACAGATTACGCAGCGCCGTGATGAAGAGGCCCGAGTCGAGATCACCATAATTCCGGCCGCAGAGGCAACACCCGCTCACAAGCAGGACGTGGAGGGATACCGCAGTTATGCCCAGTCCATGGAGGATCTATGTACCAGATTCCCAGAAATCTTGCAAGAGGTTTGCGACATCTTATAGCCAATCATGCCAAGCCCTTCAACTGACAATTTGTTTAGGTCAACGCCAAAATGGGGATCCGAACGGACGTCACTTCGAAAGAAGGAACTGTGTTCAGCAAAGACGTGCTGAAGATAGAGATTTGCGGCCCGAAAGAAGATTACTTGACAATTCTCGACGTGCCAGGCATCTTCCGCACTCCGACTGAGGGTGTCACCACCAAGAACGACATCCAGATGGTGAGGGACATGGTGCAGGACTATATCAAGGACAACCGTACCATCATTCTAGCCGTACTCCCAAGCAACATTGATATCGCCAATCAGGAGATTCTGACGCTTGCCGAAGAATACGACAAGGCTGGAGAGCGCACGCTTGGCATCATGACGAAGCCTGATTGCGTCACAGAGCCGAGTGCAAAGGCCTCTGTGTGCAACATCGTCCTCGGAAAAAAGAAGCAGCTCAACCTTGGATATTATGTTGTCAGAAGCCGCGGCGCTGATGAAGAAGATGCCGAATACGAGCGCCGAGAGGAGATGTTCCAGCAGGTGCCTTGGAACAGTCTCCCGCCAAACAGGGTTGGCGTGAAAGCACTCAAAGCACGCCTTGGTGACCTACTCGGGCACATCACGCGACGTGAGTTTCCAGCACTGCGGAAGGATGTCAACGATATGCTACGCCAAGCTGAGAAAGAGGAGGACGCGCTTGGCCCATCTCGATCAAACGAGCGAGAGCAACAGAAGTATCTGCTTGGTATTGCTAGGCAGTTCGAGCATATTGTGAGGGCTGGTCTTTATAATCGGTATACTGATCATGCCGTCTTTGAGAAGGAAGATTTGCGCCTCATCACCTCAATTGTCCGCCACAACAAGGCATTCAAGCTTGACTTTGAGACCAAGGGTCATCTCCGTTATTTTGAAGGCACCGAGCCGGCAAAGAGCCCGAAATCAAAGTCTGGAGAAGAAGTGAAACAAGATGCAAAAAACGAGTTGGAAAAAACGACATCGTCATCGGAATCTCAACAAAGACTTGCATTGATCTTATCTTCCGAAGTCGGTGGCATCATTGACTACGGGGTCGGCGCCGAAAAGCCAAAGCCCGGTATTATGACTTGGATCGGAGAAGTTTACGATAGATCCCAAGGCCTGGATCTTGGTACCTTCAACGGCCAGATACTCTCGAGTGTTTTCAGGGAACAGTCGAGCAAATGGGAGGGAATTGCAACATCATACACAAGTCACGTCATTGTAACCATCCACGATTTCATCGATCGCGTGCTGCTGGAAGTCTGCACGGATGACCGAGTCCGCGAGGAGTTGTGGTCTGCCATTGTCGACGAGTTGCTTGAGAGATACAAAGCCGCTTTGGAACACGCCAATTTTCTCGTGTCAGTTGAGCGAGATGAGACACCTTTCACTCTAGATACCTCCTTCAACGAGCGGCATCAGACTTCTCGCGCCGGTCGGGTTGCCGATCATCTAGAGACTCATATACCCTATCACTCCTCTTATTCGAATGAGCAAATTCGGACCGCCATCAAGCAGAGGAGCAACATTGACCACACCAAGGAGGAAATCCATGACATCCTCAAATCGTACTACGATGGAGCTCGTACGCAGTTTGTCGACAATGTCTTCAAACAGGTCGTCCGCCGACACCTCCTCACGGGAGTAAAGACGAGCCCTCTCTATGTTTTTAGCCAGAAGTGGGTAATCGACTTGGACGCCGACCAGCTTGATGCCATTGCTGGTGAGTCTCCGAATGCCAGAGAGCATCGGGAGAAACTGAAGAAAAAGATCCAAGACTTGAGGGAGGCCAAGGACATTCTGAAGTACTGATTGGGGAGAGAGGCAGGAGTGGAGCACGACTTGACAGAAGCAAAGAATATTCTGAAGTATTGAAGCAAGAGGCACAACAGTGGTGGCGACCATTCATAAGAAGGATTCCCCGATTCAAAGTTGCTAACCGAATGGAAATCTCCATATCTTCTCTAGAGTTCTATTTTATTCTCCCCACCTCGGTAGCTTAGTTATTGAGATGTCTCTCAAGGAACTCAATTAAGGTAGCTATGTAACTTATAGCTTTGACCTCAAATTTCAACTGAATGGCCTGGTAGTAAGAATTTAATTCTGATAAATTTGAGCGTTGGTTGCAAACAAAGAGGCGGTGGCTTATTCCAGTCCAACGACGAGACACCTGTACTATGGGCTAAGATGATTGTTAGCGAATGAAATTGAATGGACCCTCGACGTTGGCGCGCCAGCATTGGCTATATCCGCGGGGTCGGTCTAGGAGTGGTTGATAGTGAGATGAATCCGAGATACCATTTGCCGTGACCCCAGCGGGGTAGTTATTATTCGTCGTTTGGGGGATTCAGAACTCGGTCTTTTCATCGAGACCAATTATGGGCTGGGGAGTTATCCGCCTGCGAATCTGACAACGTCATGAAGTTCTCCTGCCATTCCTTGAATATCTTTCTTGGTGTCTCACAATTAGCCTGCGCCAATTCTAACTCACATTATGTTGTCAAGCGTCAGGTATTAGAGCTTCGCAACCAAGGCTACGACTTTGTCATCGCCGGGGGAGGAACTAGTGGTCTGACAGTTGCCGATCGACTCAGCGAGGCATTCCCAAACAGTTTGTCACTCTATTTTCTCTGCCAAGGGCACCGTCAAAGTACTAACCTTTTTTTTTTTTTCATTTGGCAGAAAATGTTCTGGTGGTGGAATATGGCGACATCGAGTATGCCCCAGGTGTCTTCGACCCACCCATGACCGTTTGGGGTGATACGAGCGGCATGGCAAGCAGATGGCCACTTAGTTCTCTGCCAAGTCCCAGCTTGAATAACCAGACGGCCTTTGTCATCGTTGGGAAAGTCGTCGGGGGCAGTAGCGCTAGCAACGGCATGTTCTTCGACCGCGGGTCCCGCTTCGACTACGATGCGTGGGACCAACTTCAAGCTGACAGTGGTAAGAAGGTAAATGTGAAATGGGACTGGCAGTCGATATACCCCTATTTTAAGAAAAGTGTCACCTTTACGCCGCCACCCGCCTCTGTTGCTAACGAGTTTAACTACACCTGGGATGCGTCTGTGTTTGGCAACACAACTCCCATTCATGCGAGTTTCCCGCCATTCCAATGGGGAGACCACTACGTTGGCCGCAACTCTTGGTTGGACATGGGAATCCAGCAGACCAAAGAATGTGCTGGTGGAAACAAGGAGGGCCTTTGCTGGATACCTATCTCGCAACATCCCATTACTGCACGTCGCTCGCACTCGGGAATTGGTCACTACTCTGCCGTGGCAGCTACCAGGCCAAATTACCATCTCTTGGTCAAGCATCAGGTTACTCGGGTGGTATACCCTGGACGAAATCTCAAGTCCAGACCGCCGGTGGTGGAAATCCAGTCTGTAGATGGCGGCGAAGTGACCAGATCTAATGTGACTGTGAAATCCGAGGTCATTCTTGCTGCTGGGGTCTTTGGAACGCCATCAATACTCCAGAGAAGCGGGATTGGACCGGCTTCATTCTTGCGAGACGCGGATATCCCTCTGGTTCTTGACCTTCCTGGCGTTGGCTCGAATCTTCAAGATCACTCTGGGCCTCCAGTCGAGTGGAACTGTAAGTGATACCCACACCCCCCCTTCCTAAACATTTGCGGACAAATATTGTTGCTCGTAGCAGTAGGCACTGATAGGAAATCACACCTCTCCCAGATTCTCATATTGGGACCCCTTAAAAAAAAAGGCGGCAGCTGACACTGAACTCCGATAGATACCAAACTGCCCAACTTTACACCCATGCCATCAGACATGCTTAACGCTACCTTTGCCGCCGCCGCCGCAGTCGCCTTCAACCAAACCCCCGCCGAGGGGCCTTATACTCTCGCCATGTCGAATAGTGCAATATGGGTTTCCCTGCAAAACATGACATCCAACTACTCTACCGTTCTCAACCGCATCCACGACTTGATTAAAACCAATACGAGGGGTGACCCCGGAGCCCTGTACCTACCCATGGAGTCCGACCCAGCCCTCGTAGCAGGCTACCGCGCCCAGCTCCTCGCCATCCTCAAACTTCTCGCCAGCTCTCATGCGCCTAGTCTGGAAAGCGGATTCACCACTGGCACTTCCGTAGCCTCAGTCCTCCTGCACCCCATTTCCCGCGGTACAGTCCGCCTCAACCTCACTGCGCGTCTCCAACCGCCCATTCTCAACTACCGCGGCGCCTCGAACCCAATAGACATTGATATCCATCTAGTCCACCTCCGATATCTCCGACGCATGGTCGACACTAAAACACTGCGAGACAACGTAAGTGCCGTGGAAGTTTCTCCCGGTATAGCGCTTCAGTCTGACGAGGACCTGATTCGCTATATTAGGAACCGCACCGTGCAGTCGTATATGCACCCGTGCTGTACCACGGCCATGATGCCGCGGGGGAAGGGGGGTGTTGTTGCCACGGATCTGACGGTGCATGGAGCAGCGGGGCTGAGAATTGTCGACGCTGGGGTGTTTCCTATCATGCCCGGAGCACATCTTAGCGCTACTGTGTATGCGGTTGCAGAAAAGGTAAGTTGTTCAACCCCCTAAACTATGGAGTATGATTCCTGGTGATCGTGAGCGTCCCAGCACTAATGATGGACTTTGCCTGGACTAGGCTGCAGACATAATAATCCGGCAGTGGTCTGAAGACTGAAATACTGCTCTGTGGCGACAGACTACATACATATATAAAAGTGATGAAAAGGGGTGGATCGCTCCTTTGTTTCTTCGTCTCAGCTTCATGTACCTTTGTCTGCTGTGATCACAGAAAGTTTTCTTTCTGAGTTGTTATTCAACTCGCCTACCTGCGTGGTTTGTGTTGTTGTATGTTGTTCCGAAACGCAAAGTATTTTCTTATTAATAGTAGGGCGATAGCCACGATAGAGTGAGTGGATACAAAATAACAACAAAAACACCAAAAAGAACATACAACACTAGGGATTCGCTGGTCGTCACCGACCCAACTACTAGTCTAGCGGTCACTAGCTTGTCTATGGGAGAGCGGACGGGATCCCGAATTTTCCAGTGCCTATGGTCGTATGTGTCTTTTATACGGTCAAGTTTGTGGTCATATACTGATCCAGGCTGATGTCTGGGACTTGGAGAGTTAGGGGCAGACAGTCGAGATGGAGGGGTGTTTTTGTACTAGATAGAGGCGTATATTTAAGGTAGTGGGATTTGGCTATATATCTACATACTATTTTATTTTCCTTTCAAGAAGAAAAGGTAGGACTGGGTGACTGGGTGATAGTTTGACAGGAAAGGGGGTCAATTCAGGGTTAGGGTTTAAAATGAAGCAGTGCGGTTGGTGCTTAAAACCAGGCCCTAAATCAACCTAATCACATCCCCCCACAATTGGGCGTCATAACGGTGTCCCAGAAGTTGCTGCACCACCTCACCTCACTGGAGTCTAGTGGTCAACTTCTAGTGGGGCATTCGAACTACACGCGGCCACTTCTTGGAGAAGAAGACACAACTACGGATACACCGCGGGGCAGAAACCCAAGCAGCAATGCGCCGCCATTGTCGCGACGACAATACCGATGTCTGCCCTTTCCAATGGCGTCGCTACCACCTCGTCACCGTCGTCGTCCAAGATGCCCGCCCCCAATAGCGGCGGCAGCACTAGCACCCCTCTGCCCAATCCCTCTGCCGCCTTGACTTCTTCCTCTTCGGCAACGATGCAACCCCCCAAGAAAGATGACCCTGCGACTGCCCTCCGCAATGCCTCCTCCCCGGCCGAGATTCGAGCGGCGCTCGCCAACCTGCACACACACGAGTCGGCGCTGACGTCCCGGCTCACCGCCCTCTTCGCCTCACAGCAGGACATCTCACGCTCGCTGGCCCGCCTCGACAACCTGCGAGCCGGACTGGGCGCCCAAGTCATTGCCACGCGGGGGATCAGCAATGCGATGCTGGCGGGGGCCTCGGACACGGCCGCACACCTGTCGAGCCGGGTGCGGGCGCTGGACCTGGAGAAGCAGCGCGTCGAGGACACTCTTCGTGTCGTCGAGCAGGTGGCTGAGCTCAAGGCGTGCGTGGCCGGCGTCGTCGGCAGTATGGGCGCTCCGCAGGACTGGGAGGCCGCGGCCGGGTACATTGCCCGCGCCGCCAAAGTGCCCGAGGACATTGTACGCGGCGGCTTCGCTGCGGCCGTGGTGCCAACCGTCGAGGTGCCCGATGCACCGTGGGTGACCCTGGAGACGTCGAGGGAGAGCCTGTGTGGGCTTTTCCTGCGCGAGTTTGAAAAGGCCGCTGCCGAAAGTGATTGGGCGAGGGTCACGCGCTTCTTCAAGCTGTTCCCGCTGATCGGGAGGGGCGACGTTGGACTCGAAGTCTATGGCCACTACGTCTGCCAGGGCGTGGCCGGTACCGCCAGAGCCGTTCTCAAGGAGGGCGCGTCTACAGTTGGTGGACAGGGCAGGAAAGACGGCTTTTTCTACGCAAATGCGTTGACGAGGCTGTTCAAGCACATTGCCGACATTGTAGATGGGCATGGGAGCTTGGTGGAGAGATACTATGGGGCCGGCAAGATGATCAAGGTCATTGAGAGACTGCAGGTCGAGGCTGACGTTCAGGGTGGCATTATCCTGGACTCGTGGGCTGACGAGCGGGCGGTGGACAGGAGACTGACCGACGTCAGGAGTTACCCCTTTTCCTTCCTCGTGCAGAGCTTCATCCCTCGGGATAATAGGGGGTTTGGAGGAACGCCGCGCGTCAACTCGCCAGCACAAGGCGGTGGCACCAATGACCCTCGCAGCAGCGAAGACGAAGGTGTTAATATGAAAGAGGTTGATGCGTTACTCAACGAAATTGCCGCGATACTGGGGCAGTGGTTTTTCTACTCGAGATTCCTCGCTGGAAAGTGCAAGGTAGGTCTGAACACGTATCAAGGGTGTTGAAACAATGGCTAATAGAACCCAGGATCCCAACACCCCTGATGATGTGCCGCTCAGCCTTCCAGAAGTTGTTACAAACTCGAATCTCAACCGGAAGGTATCAGCTAAGCTCGCGGAGCCCTATGAAGCCCTGACCACGTTTTTCTTCCGTCGGTCTGTGGAGAAGGCGTTTCAACTGGACGAGTCTCCCATTGGTCTTTCTCTCAGCATGAGCAAGGCAATTGATAGCAACCCCCCTTTCATCAGCTCGGCGGTTGATGATGTGATGTACATCGTCAACACCGTCATCTTAAAGACCATATCGACATCCCAGAGAGGGGTCATTGATTCCGTCATCACTGCCATATCACGGGTGCTCGGCTCCGAATTTATAGGCATGATCCAGAGGAAGATGCGCGAGGACTCATACCCCAAACCTCTTGTTTCGGGCGGTTTCCCACCCGAAGATAAGATTATAGCCTTCATCATCTTGATTAACAGCCTCAACATGTCCAACGAATACCTTGCCCGCATTGTCTCGGGTGTCCTTGGGCCACCAGAACAGAGCAACGACACCCCTGGGACACATCTATCCTCTCTAAAAGACTCATTCCCCTTCAAAAACGACGCCAAGGATGTCGCCACCCGACTCAACAAACTCAACACATCATTTTCCTATAAGGCCACGGAGCTGCTCAACGATGGCATTGATGTCCTTTTCAAACAAGTTACCAAGCCGCGCCTGCGGCCGGTGCTTACCGATACCTTCCGCGACGCCGACTACACGCTGAACGAAGAAGAGCTCGCCGAGATTGCAGCTGAAAATGACGAGGATGAGGATGACCTGCTAGAGCAAGTGCCGCGACGGTTCGAGCACGGATGGGACGCACTCATGAAACCTATTGCGCGCCTCATGACGCCCAAGACCTTCTCCGGCCTGCTGGACCGCACGGCCCGCCACCTCGCCAAGATGCTGGAGAAGCGCGTCGAGAGCTACAGCGGCGGCCGCACCAGCCCTTACGGCGCCGTCCGCATGGAGCGCGACTTTAATGGCATCATTAGCGCGGTCACAAAGGGCAACTATGCGGTGCGAGAGCTGTTTAGCAAGACAGCCCAGATCCTGATGGTGGCGAATATGGAGGACGACGAGTGGGACGAGCTCGTGGCTGCCGAGGAGGCTGGCGAAGAAGATGGCATGCTTTGGGTTCTTAGTGAAGAAGAGAGGAGGAAGGCGAGGACTATGGTTAGAAGATGAAGAAGATAAAAGCGAAGCGACTGCTTGCTTTGCTTGCTTGCTGGATTCAAAAGGAATATTTTTTTTAATGGGGTATTACTATGATGTTTTGACACCGACGTCTCCTGGACTAAGTTCCGAGATTTTGGGCACGGTGCTTTTGTTATTTGGCATCGCTTGTTTACCAATATTGGCTGGCTATATAAAAGAATAAAAGTTGAGGTGTCTAGAGAGAGAGAGAGAGAGAGAGAGAGAGAGGAGAGTGCCTGGGTATCGCGCCTTCCGTACCACTTGCATCACAAAAGTAGGCGGCCATGTTTCTGGAATCGCAAACTGGCCAAACACGCAAGCTGAGCAACCGCCGTTGTCCTGGCCAGCCAGCCAGCTAGCCAGCCTCATCTCGTTGCCCCGCACTCCTCCAAATCTTAACCAAGCATTGAGTCTGTTTTTATGCATTTTTATTCCAATTGTCCTTCGTCACAAGCATGAAAACAATTATGCCGAATTGATCATTATGGTTTGTAAATCAATACTATGACACTACATTCGTCCCTAGTATCGGAATGAACGCCACTACCTCCTCTACCCCCTATGTTGGCAACCCAGTCGACGGCGACGACGACGACGATGACGATAGACACTTGCGCCGCTGTTGGAAACAACAAGACTGCAAAAGCTGCCTCGACCATGACAGGTGCAGCTGGTGTCCATTTGTAAGGTTTACCCCATTGTAATTTCCTTGTTTACTACTACAGCAGCAACATGATATTCATGGGATATCTATCTAGACCCAATCATGCGTCCCCAACAGGCACTCAATCCAGCTTCTCGCGCCGGTATACGACCACGATATCTGCCCGCATTGGGCCGAGCGGTGGGAGATCCGCACGACACCGCTGGGATGCCACGTCTCGACTGTTACTACTTTGACTTCGCTTGTGTCGGTCACGTCGACTTTGCTTTTTGTGTTGATCGTTTGGTTGGGCGTGCGGATTTTCAAGCGATTAAGGTGGATGCAGAGGGAGAGGCCGCCGCCAAGATACCGGTGGTGGGGCAAGCTGAAGGCGTGGTGGACGAGTCGGCAATGGTTGTTCTGGCGAGAGAGGGAGTGGAAGAATAGTAGTGGCAGCAGCAGCAGTAATAGTAGCAGCAGGCATGAACACGAGCCATTATTGGGAAGATAACACCTCAGGAATGGAGTAAATGATTCTCTCTTTCTCTTCAACTTCTTTCTAATGGACCATCGTATTTGGCATTCAAGGCTTGCGAGAAGCACGACGACATAACTACCCAGAACTAACTGGGGGGATAATCGCAACCTCATCCCCCTCTTGTATTATGACTTCCTCTTCCTTCTCCTGGTCTTCATCATCCCCCCGCATATCCACATAGCTCAGGTTAACCGTCACCAGACTATGGTCTAGCACGCTCTCCCGGATGCCCTGGTACCGCTCCTCGAGCGCGCCAAAGAGCTCTCGCAGGGGAAGGGGAGCCGGAAGCGCCTCGACGTGTTTCGACGTGTACGAGCCAGCACTGGCAAAGTACAGGACGTGGAAGTAGCCTTTGGGAGGTTTCGACGAAGCCATGACAACTAGATAAGCTTTATTCCATCATGTTAGTCTTTGTAAGCCGGCCGGTAGAGAATGTGTAACAAGACAATTGTGGTTTGTTGTGGAAGTCAGAGATCTTGGTGATTATGAGAACATCAAATTTGTTTTCAGTGTAATCGGTGGTTTTCGTCATACACAACAGCAACGAAGGATTGTTGGTAGGTAGATGAAGGGAGTTTTTGGCTTACCAGTTCTGGTTTGTGCTGGGGTTGCAGTAGAGTAGTAGGTTTCCCTCATCTTCCAAGAGGGACGAAATCCACTCCTTGAAAGTGGCGGGCGCCTCAAGAACTGGAACTAGCTATCACGTGCATCTCCGAAGGGCTCAACTCAGCACCTTCGCGGAAGTGTATTGGGATGGTTCCAAAATACGCATTTGGAAGAAGTGATGTCATCCAGTGCCTATGTGGTAAACAGGGCAGGCTGCAAGGCCGTCCCTCAAGCTCACTGCCAGGCGAATCGTTGCCATTGTGATGTGGAAGAAAAGTCGGAGGAGGAAAGTTGCTGCTCGAAATTTCTTGGGGACTTTACAGTTGAGCAAGGATTATTTTTTGTTACTGATGCGACATGATTGGCTAGCGAGTGGAGCCTTTAAGCGGCCGCTCCTCTTGAACTTTCAGGCCCATTGTATTTGCAAGTCGCAGGGGGAATAATACGGCAAAATAAATAGAAAACGCAGTAATTATATTTGGGTATCACTATGACGGACTCAATGCAACTTCGCCATTTTCCTTTCGAGATCCTTGACCCATTCTGACATCACGTCCATATTCTTCGTCATGGCAGCGTCCCCGTCCACCATCGCGGATTCCACCTTTCCCAGGCCCTCCCTCCATTGCTGAATATCGCCCGCCATGTCGGCCTGTTTCGCCTCGATGCGCGCCAGAGTCTCAGACGCCGTTGCTGCATCAGCATGGATCATCCGCAGAGACCTTAGGCGGTCGAGGAGAGGGGGCAGGAGAGGGGTCAGGTTCTCGATGGTGGGTATTGTCCCGTAGAGAGCGTTGATCTTGGCCACCTGCTCCGAATCATCAGCAACAGCAGCTTCCACTGCTGGTCCTGCACCTGTAGAAGCAAGAGCCTCATGTGCAGCCTTTGCGTTGCTGCGAGACTTCTCCAGGGCCTCTGCCTCCTGGGTCAGTGTTCGAACTCTTCTACTGATGCTGTCAAGTGACGATGTTGAAGCTTCAGATAATGTCGAAACCTGCTTGTACAAGTTCTCCAAGAGAGGTATAATGGCCCGCGGCAAGCCGTTCGAATCGAATTCGGGCATGGCTGCCGATCCAACGCCTAGAGCCTTTTCCAGAACCACAAGACGCTGATCAAAGTCTGCTGCTTTTGCCAGAGCATGCGTTTGCTCGTAGGTTGGTGCGTAGGTAATGGTGTAGCTGGCCATTTCCTCGCCTCCCGCAGGAGCTTCTCCACCAATACCAGCGGCGCGGCTCACAGCTGTGGGAATCGTTCGGGGAACCAGCGTCTCATCGAGCCTAGACATCTCGTCCAAGGTCTTGCTGAGAGAGGCGAGCTCTTCATCGTGAGCGTCCTCAGGGCCTATCTGGTTTATGCCGGCCTGTTGTTTCCCGTATTCTTCCTTCGCTTCTTCAATCTCTCGCTTCAGCCGTGCGATTTTCCTCGCCAGATTGGTTGCGTCATCTTCGTCGCTCAAGTCGCCCAGCTCCTCGGTTCCGTCGTCCAGAACCCTATGCCGTCGACTTGATGCCTTGTATGATTTCCGCTTACCACTAAGCCTATCTGAGAAGTCCACATCACTGGCATCGACAGCAGCTGGCATGAAACGTGCGCGGGCCTGGTCTACCCGGAGGCGTGACCGTGAGATTCGGGTAGCATCGTCTTCGTTATCGTCAGACTCATTGTCAGAAGGAGATCGCACAGTCGTGGGCTTCGTCTGTAGTTAGCTACAGCTCCCCATAAATTTCAACTGGACTCACTGGGACGGTGGAGTTGTCGTCTGTCAGCTCAGGAGTTTCGTAGATATCGGGCGCTGAATCCTAGTTAACCGTCTTGTTAGCGAGAGCTTCGGTTTCCACAACAAAACGTCAAGCGTGAGGGTACCAGGTCTGGAAGCGCGGCATATTTCCTGTTTGAAGCCATTGTTTTGATACAAAAAGACCAAGAGCCAAGTACCAAGTAATTACTTATGCCAGCAATAGCTCTTTGCAAATGGTTGAGGAGTTGATGTGTCCATGCAATGGCCCAGGAGAGGGAGGGTCGTGCTCTTCTTTCCCCTGTCAAGTCAAGCCTGGTACCGTGAACGGTAGGGGTCATTGGCTTAAGTTGCACGAAAGTCGACAGGGGCCCACCCCACTTTGACGCGCCATTGCGGGTCAAGTCGCGCTTTCCACTCCAACACGAATCTTGAATGAATCGGCCTCGATTACGTCCGTAGACCTGGTCGAACTCTTCGGATCTGTTTTCATTCATTTTCATCTTCCTGTCATATCGCGGTGAGGTCTCTTTCACTCACCACTGGAGCCCACATATTCCCCTTGTACTCTATAGACATCTGACTTTCTATTCCATTTTGTTCTGCAACGTTTCCTTTTCCGTTTTGTTGCATTGGGCTGCTAGCCACGAAGCATTCAAAGCCCACCCATGTTGTACGCTTTCATCCCTGGTACTTTCGTGAGCCGAACACTCTTTCACCACTCACCTTGATGCTTTACAAATCTCAAAAGAACCTCTTCGGATACTGGCCGGGTGCATGGCATAAAGTTTGAGATGTCAGGGCGTATTTCTTTTTCTTAACCACCAATCTCTCGCGCAACGGCCACCAAAACTCTCATCCATCCACATGAACAACCGACCGCCTTTTCTTCCAAGACCAAGATACCTGGGATTGAACCGAACCCAACCACCAGTAACCTCTCTTTTGTCGAGCTTCCGGATACCAAAGATATCGGAGACCAAAATCATACCCTCCAAACCAACTAGGGTCATGAAAATGAAGGAAGTCGCCGATGATGCCCCTCCACAAAGCTCGGACTCGGAGGACATCGGTCCCTCAATGAGAGGGGATATCACCAAAACCAACTTCAAACAAACACTACCGCCAAGCTCACAGGAATTTGCTGAGCCGGGTAAGCTCAAAAAAAATATTGTGTGTCCTTCTCGGAAGAATCGGAAAAGGAACTTGTCTTCTACAAATGCTTCCACTTCGAGTCCCAAGTCGCGTAAACCGACGCTGAAAAGGGAAGATTCTGGCGATACACCTCGCACCCGCAACACAGGGCCAGAGCTTGGCAGTCAATTCGCACTCCCACCTCTGTTCTCTCAACCTAAGACTACAAAGAAGAAGACCACCTTTAGCACCAAAGCCATAATATCAAGCAGCCCAGATCAGCTAGGCAGCTCACCAACGAAGGCGCTAGAGCGTCCAAAGAAGCATGTCGACCTGGAAGCCGACAGTCCGAAAAAGGGGTTAGTCATTGCAAAATCCCCAACCAAGATCCAGGAAGATTCTCCTCGCCGTAAAAGGTTAGAGAAGCCGCCAAGCTTTGAAAAGCCATCTATATCTGATGACTCGCCCAAGAAGGAATTCAAGGCGCCACGAAGTCGGAAGCGCAAAGCCGACGACACTCCAACGGCCCGTCGAAAGCTCAGACTTGAGTTCGCTCCGGAAGAGTCTCAACGCCCGGTCTTTGTAGTCCCGGAATTCTTTTCGTCAAGCTTCAACGCAGATGAAAATGAGGACGAGGCGCTCATTGCCGAGGACAAACCGTCGGGGTTCATAGAAAGCCTGGACTCGTCGTTGCCAGAGCTGAAGTTCCCCGAACCAAGCGGGCCCGTCTGTCCAATGTGTAAGAAAGGCGTCGATAGATCTCTTCTCGATGACTTCAAGAAAAACCACCCGCGCATGACGGTTCAGCAGGAGCAGAGATTCTGCCATCTTCACCAGAAGGTTTCTGCGAGAGAACTGTGGCTGGACAAAGGATATCCGGACATCAACTGGCTCAACTTGAAATCGCGGATCAAAAAGCGATACAGTTTCCTGCAAGACATCTTGGAAGGCGGAGAATCTCACTTTGGCGATATTTTCAGCCAGAAGGTCAACACGGGGCAGAATAAGACATTGCTCAAGTCTGAGGCCAACTTGACTCCAGGCTACTATGGCATCCGTGGGTTGCGGGCGATGTCTGAGACTCTGATTCAGGAGTTTTCGTCACTTTTGCGAAAGAGGGCCGTACAAGACAGGTTGGTGTCTGCGAGAGGGCATACGGCCTATGTACAGGCAGTCCTGGTCCCTGAACTCGCGGTCCAGCTCATAATGGAGGATATGGGCGTTGGCAAAGAGGAGGCCAGGTCGATCATGGCGGAAAGCTCTAAGGTGGGCGAGCTCCTGAACGAGGAAGTCGCTGATATTGTCCTGAGCGAGGACGACGACGATGATATGTCGTCCTTGCTCTCTCCGCCGTTGGTTGCTTCGGATATTGACAGCGATTAATTCGCTCTACTGTCTCGGATCGATGGCGTTGTTTGTAGCACCCTGGGTTGGGATTCGTCCGGTGCATATTTGGCGTTCTGGACTTGCTTCATCTGGCTCGGCATTGGGGCATTCGTATTGTATACTAGAAACATTTGTTTTCGTCGAAGGATGTCGAAGGATGTCGAAGGTAAATAAAAAACAAATCGAAAGCCGCCATAATACGTAGTACTTTTAAAGAGCAATTGAAACTTTGTAGACGAATCTTGGGTGGAGCAGTGACTTCCATCGATTGTGATCAAAGTGAACGAGAAATGCCAACACAGGCATATACATCTTCAACATAAGCAACATGAGGCAAGTACCTAGGTAGGTAACTGGTGACCATTCGTATCTACCTAGTACTTGTTGTCAGTTCATCTCACAGGTGTTGAAACTATAGATTTGCTCTTGCCCATGTTTCAAAAGAGAGTCGGGCGTAAATCTGTTACCAAAGATCACACATATATGGACCTGGGGGGAGGTGCATGGATTAGAAGCAAGGGTCATCAATTCAGCCTCCCTTGAACATACTGTGTACGCACTACAAATCCGAACAGCTTTACCTGAGCGGAACGAACGAGGACTACTAGGAGTTGACTCTTTTCGAACATGCTGCTGCCCCATGCAGGGTCCCCTCAGGGTCTCCCCCAGCTGATGCAAGGAGCTGCTGTCGGTGTGGGCCACAACGCCTCGGACAGGGTTCCGAAATCCGGCATAACCTGTCGAGAGCTTATCCTTGATGAGACGAGCTTGGGCCTCACTGCGGCTGTAGTTGATGCTGTGGGGCCCAAATCCGATGCTTCGAGTTTCTACACGTACACAAGGGTTGTGATCTGAACTTTTTGAAGTGTTCGCGGATCATTGATGCGTGAATCACTCAAGGAATCATGATGAATAAAAACTTTAAAACCACCTCCTTACTTTAATAACGAGGATTCGTGCGCAGGAAACGGGTGTATCATGGATGTCACTAGGAAAGTTGAAGTACCGGTAATAAAACAAAAAAGGAAAGAAGAGCAAACAGGAGAAATGTTTGGAGCCAGGCTTGCCAGGCTTGCCAGGTTGCCCGGGAATGAATTTGCCAACCTCTGCCACGGACCTTGCGAATGCCTTATGTATACACAGAAACGACTAAACTCTAAGATGCTCGCCACGGTGACTTGATAAAACACATCGAAAAGCCACGTGGGTTTCTTGCAGACAAATACACTAGAGAGAGGGAAAAAAAGCAAGTGCACAACCTCAGTTACGTATTGGCACGGTGTTTGTCAGATGATGATACAGGAAATGGTGCGTGACTGCGGCGTGGGCCTTCAATAAATTTCCGCAAATGGCCACCGAGAGATACATCACATCATACTTTCCATGGTATACATATATCTGTATATAGAGTAAGTGGCTGTTCGGGGGAGATTCCCGATTAGGAAACTAAATTCAAAACCCACACAGCACACTCAACACTCAACACAAGTTGACAAAGCCCGTCTTTGCCCGTGTAAAACGACGGACGAGAGAAATTTCAAAATATATTGCACGCGCGCCAAGGATGCTGTGGTCGGGGAGATTTTATCGGATCTGAGTCTCGCAGCGGACATGTCAGATCTCGGGAACTAATGTGCGTATCTTGGTGGTAGGAGACGAAATGTTGCCCCTGCAGTCCATGTTCCACACGCAGCCTGCATGTCTCATACTCTCCCACCATCAATCAATCAGACCGCCCTTTCTTTTTCCTTTTCTTAAATATGAATTTTTTTTTTTTTTTTTTTTGGAGTCAGGGCATTGGGTTGAGCAAATGTCTCAGAGCCGTGGCGCACGAGTCTCGCAAGTATCTGTCTTGTCTCTCTTTCACACTACACAGGATGAGGCTAATGAGGGTCCCAATTAATCTAAGACTAGCACAGTGAATGTGATTGAAAGAAACAGAAACCAACTACCGAGTTGTGGAGGTTGGTGGCTTTTCAGAAGAATTCTAATGATAATAATATAACACACCACCTAGATATGTACCTGAGTACCTTGTCAGTCTTGTGGAAGCGCCCGACAGACAGTGCGTTGGGATCTTCGGTTCCAGGATCAAACCTCTTTCTTGGCCTTCACGGACGGGACATGTCGTCCCGCCCCTGATGCAAAATGCGGGCGCCAATTGAGATTGATTGAGGTTGACGCGCGCCCTCCCTTTCTGTTGAATACAGGATGTATAGTGTTATCATGGTTTTGAGAGGACATGAATAAATGGGTTGTCTCAACTTGTAAGAAAAGATTGTTGGCCATCAAAGTCCCACAGACCCGGGCACGTTTGTATGACCTGGGGCATTTGGTTGATACACCTAACTAGCCCTGCATTGGTTTGGCTTTCATTCTCTTTATCAAAAGTACCTCATCGACGTACCAATGATGAGCAAGCAGCTAAGCACAGCTTGTCCGAATTTTGTTGGGGTTATGATTATGATAGGTGCTTGCGGGTCAGTGACGGAAGAAGAACCCAGAAACCAATACGCCCCAAGTCAGTTCACGGGGACATCTAATGCTTCATCTGTGGCGCGCCAATTCTTCAACACAACCCAACCCGACAGCTTGAGCTTGGAGCCCACAGAATGATCCTCCCAGATTCTGCAAGCCATCGTGCCACGCTAAGCAAGCCAAAAGTGGGTCTTGAACCGCCCGCACTCAGCCCGCACCAACCCACGGCTGCACACACCCACAGGCCCGCTCGCCTAAGTACGCAAGTGCCCCAAGTGCCCCAGGTCAAGGTGCGCCCGCTAGCCCGCCAGCCCGCGCCCGCTTTAGTTAGGTTGGTGGTGCAGAATAGGTTGTGTGCCTAGCTGGTTGGTCGGCGTCTCACACTTTTTGCCTTCCTGCTGGTCCCACTCACTCCCTTGGCCCTGTGTGCCCTGCTTGCCCTGCTTCCATGCCTGCCTGCTTGCCTGCCTACCTACCGACCGACCTGGATGGATTCCATTCTCCGTGTAATCGCATCATCGTGTTCCGACTAGAACAAACTCCAAATCCGACAGGCAATGACCTGAACACTGCCAGCGCTCCCCTGACGTGGAATGGGCTGCTGGTCCATTTGCCGGCCCCTTTGTTCCGCTCGGCTCCTTGCTGCCGGTGGTGACAATGACCAGGAATGACACCGGCTCCCGCTTCAGCTCCATGACGGGCTCCAGCACCGACAGTGCGCGCTCCAGCATCACTGTGAAGCCGCTGCCCTTGACGCCCACCAGCCCGTCCACCACAACCACCACCACCGCCGCCTCCATCTCGATATACGGCCCTGGCGGCGATAACCATGCTTCTGGACGGTCTGTTTCGCATGGTTCTTCACGCAGAGCTGCCCCGTCGCGCCTCAAGACTGACGAGAATGGCAATCTGATACGGTGCGTTTTGTTGAGCTTCCATCCAATCCATTTCCTCCATCCAATCTCACGGCATCTATCCGAAACTGCATGAGCAAGCATCCTATGGAGAGTCCACTTGACGCGAACTGGGACTGAACTGACGGGTGCCTGCGTCTTTCGTCTGTAGGTCTCTCAAGGATTCCGAGTCCCAAGTCTCGCCCACGTCGACCACCGCCCCGCGCCTCGCTCTGTCGCCCTCGTCCGCCGCCTCCAATGCCTCCTCCATGCGCGAGCACAGAATGAGCGACCTGACTGGCTACCGTCGCGACCTGGCCATCCTGGATCCCGCAGGGGGCCGGACGCAGCAGAGCAGCAACCAGCAAAACAACCCGGCCACTGGCTCACTCAGCCAAATCGCGCCCTGGATGGCCAACACTGCCGGCGCCTCGACGCCGTCGAGCATGGGACCCATCCCCACCAGTTTTTACAATGACTCTACCGACAATCTGTCGCTCGGCTCCCAGCTATCGCCTGGCGTCCGCGCTGCCACGGCGCGCCCGTCGCAGACCGCGACAGGCAGCATTGATTCTCCCGACCTCGCCTACTTCACCGACGAGAGGCGCCCGTCTGTGGCGAGTATCACCACGACGGCAAGCAGCCAGGGCTCTAGGACCAGTGGGACGAGGGGAGGCTTCAGGAAGCTCCAAGGTTTTTTTGGGGAGGAGTTTCCGGGCAGAGACTCGTCCGAGACTAGCCTCTCGCACCCTGGACCGGATAGGAAGGAGCATCGCTCCCACTCATACAGCCACGGCCGCCCACACAGAGACCGCAACTACTCCAACGCTACAGATACTGGCAGAGATGCCTCCCCATCTTCTCGCCCACGAACACCAGTGCCGGCTCCGGAAGTCGTGCCGTTTCTGTACCAAGAAGCTGAAGTACGTATTCCCCAAATCCCTCTCATCACCTATGTGCGCTATATATACACTCTGTGTTGCATACTAGACATTAGCATTCGCGCAGCGCGATTACTATCTTTCTCTTATCGCTGTTTCCCATCTTCCAGCCTGGCTGACACCTACGATCTAGGACATTGCGCGATATGGCGAGGCCCCTGTCCGAGACATTCTGAGCGGTCCCGATCGTGACCGCTTCGTGACAGACAACACGCCGCAGAACCCGCCAAAAACCTCCTCCTCCTCGCGGTCCACTCACTCGATTGTGCATCTGCCCGGGCATCATCACAGACATAACAAAAGCAACGAAGACTCGAGGGCGCTCAGGCCATCTATCAGCCGAGAAGATTCTACCGTGAGCCTCATCAAGGAGCGCAGTAGTTCCACTGTCATGTTCGGCTCAAGATCTCGGGCCCAGAGCCCTGTCCCTAGTATGAACGGGTCTTACTGGGGCTCCAAGAACGGGAGCAGCGATGGGCAAACATCGCCGGGACACACCAAGAAGCAAGGACTCCTCGGCCGCTGGCGCGGAAGAGGGCATAAGGACAAGGATGACAGCCCGGACCAATCTCTCAAGAAACTCACCCCGTCATCCCAGTCGCTTCAGTCCCGTCCATCCAGACAAGAGTTTCCCCGGGTTGAGGTGGTTCCGTCCCAAATATCCGAATGGCCGACCCAGATCGAATATCGCGATGCGTATGGCTTGCGACCAAAAATGCCACACCAGGCGACATTTAACAACAAGTTTCCTTTTGCGAAAAAGGGCCGCGCCAACAGGCAACACGATGACATCGACGAACACATTGGTCCCACAGACAGGCATGACGGCGGCACCATGTATCACCTCGACACAAATCTCAGCGATATGGAAGGTATTCTAAGCAGGCCACTGCCATTAACACCAATGGACGCCGACTTTCTCAAGCATGTGGAAGCCGAGAAAGCTCTCCCTGCCAAACCTGTAGTTCTCCCTGCCGGTCCGAGTGCCGTTCCGGGTGTTACAGTTCCCAGCACAGCAGCAGCCCAACTCCCACCCGACCCGTCGCCTATACCAGGTGGTCCGAATGGCGCCTGGTATGCACCAGACAGCTGGGCAGTCCGCCGCGGAGACGAGGTCTCAACTCATGTCCCAGAGGCCGACGACATAGGAAGCCCGCCCAGGCCAGAGGAAAAGCTCACCAACTACTGCATACGTGTGTTCCGGTCGGATGGCACGTTTGCAACGCTCCAAATGGCGCTGGATTCGTCAGTTTCGGACGTCGTGACCCAGATTGTCAAGAAGTCGTATGTGACGGATGGCCTCGATAACTATCACATCATCCTTAAGAAGCACGATCTTGTTAGGGTGCTAAACGCTGTTGAACGCCCTCTACTAATGCAAAAGCGATTACTTCAGCAGGCGGGATACGAGGACCGGGACAGGATAGAGGATATTGGTCGTGAGGACAATAGCTATCTCTGCCGTTTTCTCTTCCTCTCGGCAAGAGAAAGTGATTTCCATGCTACAAAGCACGACCTCGGCTTAGGACGCATGACCAAGTTCAACCACGTCGACTTGTCGGGCCGCAATCTGATTACGATCCCGGTACCACTGTACTCCAAGGCATCAGAGATCATCTCCCTTAACTTGTCGAGAAATCTTTCGTTGGACTTGCCGCGGGACTTCATTCAGTCTTGTCAAAATCTGCGCGACGTCAAATTCAACAACAACGAGGCTCGGAAGTTGCCTTTGAGTCTGAGCCGCGCAAACAAGCTCACGTATCTGGATGTGTCGAATAACCGCCTGGAGCAGTTGGAGCATGCCGAGCTTGGCAGTCTGACTGGCCTTCTGAAGCTCAACTTGGCCAACAACCGTCTCAATCACCTTCCTCCCTATTTCGGGGCCTATGGGGCGCTGAGGACGCTGAATATCTCATCAAACTTCTTGGACAAGTTCCCGGCGTTTCTCTGCGACCTGGAGAGCCTCGTTGACCTAGACTTGAGCTTTAACTTGATTGGGAGTTTTCCGGAAAGTATTGGCAAGCTGAGGAGCTTGGAGAAATTTGTCATCACCAATAACCGGCTATCAGGTTCTCTCCCGCAGTCAGTCAAGAACCTGTGCAGTCTTCGCGAGTTGGACATCAAGTACAACAGTATCTCGAATATTGACGTCATTTCCGAACTCCCTAAGCTGGAAATCCTCGCTGCCGACCATAATGCCATTTCACAGTTCACCGGGACATTCGAAAGGATTCGGAGCCTGAAGCTGAATTCAAACCCGATCACAAAGTTTGAAATCAAGTCTCACGTTCCGACATTGAAGGTGCTCAATCTGTCCAATGCACAGCTAGCGAGCATCGATGAGTCCTTCAACAACATGCTGAGTTTGGAGAGGCTGGTCCTCGACAAGAACTACTTCGTGTCCTTACCTAACCAAATTGGCAACCTCAAGAGACTCGAACACTTGAGCATCTCGAACAACTCGGTCCGTGAGCTCCCTCCTGAGATTGGCTGCCTCACAGAGCTGCGCGTGCTGGATGTTCGCGGGAACAATATTCGAAAGCTCCCCATGGAAATATGGTGGGCGAATAAGCTCGAGACTCTGAATGCATCCTCAAATGTACTAGAAAACTTCCCAAAACCGGCTTCTCGTCCACCCCAGCCACCTGCGGAGGCAGCCAACACGTCGAACTCACTCAACGGCAAAAGCAATCAGAATGGGCTACTCTCACAGACACCGAGCGCGGAAGAGCTTAATGGAGATGCTTCTAGGCGACCAAGCCAAGCTTCTAGTACACTCCTCAGTGTCGGGCCTTCACCGGTACCAGCAGGGCCTGACAGGAAGAGTTCTCTGGTGTCCGTGTATGGGAAAGGCGGCCGTAAAACATCCGTCATTTCCAGGAGCACGACACAGAGCAGTGCTGGAATGATGACGCCAACAACTGCTTCTAGGAAAGACTCGGGCCTCTCTCAGCGCTTGACCAACACGTTTGCCGGCTCCCTCCGCAACCTATATCTTGCGGACAATCAGTTGGATGATGACGTTTTCGACCAAATCACCTTTCTCTCTGAGCTTCGCGTCTTGAATCTCTCGTACAATGACCTGAATGACATGCCGCAACGCTCTATCAAGAGCTGGCCTCAGCTCGTCGAATTGTACCTATCTGGAAACGAGTTGACCAGCTTACCAGCAGACGACCTTGAGGAATACAGCTTGCTGCAAACGCTGCATATCAACAACAACAAGTTCACCAATCTTCCAGCCGACATCTCGAGAGCGAAGAAGCTAGCTGTGCTCGATTGCGGCAGCAATTCTCTGAAGTACAATATCGCCAATGTACCCTACGACTGGAATTGGAATCTCAATCCCAACCTCAGATACCTCAACTTATCTGGGAATAGGCGGCTGGAGATCAAGCGAAGTTTCCCAGGAGCGGTTGCACAGAACCGCGAGCAGTACACAGACTTCAATCGCCTACTTAACCTTCGGGTTCTGGGGTTGATGGACGTAACACTCACACAACCGAGCATCCCAGATCAGAGCGAAGATCGCCGTGTCAGAACATCTGGGTCTCTGGCGGGATATTTGTCATACGGCATGGCCGACACACTTGGCAAGAACGAGCATCTTTCGACGATCGATTTGGTGGTCCCGCGCTTCAACTCTTCAGACACAGAAGTGCTTCTCGGTCTGTTCGATGGCCAAGCGCTCAGCAGTGGTGGCTCTAAGATTGCCAAGTACTTGCACGAGAACTTTGGTCATATTTTTACGATGGAACTCAAGGCGCTGAGGCCGCGGCAGGGCGAAACCCCCGAGGATGCCTTGAGGCGAGCATTCCTGGCGCTGAACAAAGACCTCGTCACCGTTGCCATCCAGCATACCGAAGAGAGACCACTGGTATTGCACCGTGGATCTACCGCTCCCGTCGTTCTTAGCAAGGAAGACCTCAACTCGGGCGGTGTGGCTACGGTTGTTTACCTCCAAAGCCAGGAGCTGTACGTCGCCAACGTCGGCGACGTTCAAGCCATGCTCATCCAGTCGGATAGCACCCACAGGATGCTGACCAAAAAGCACGATCCCGCAGACCCTCACGAACGGTCACGCATCCGAGATGCTGGGGGCTGGGTCTCCCGCAATGGGCGGCTCAACGACCTTCTCGAAGTGTCTCGAGCATTTGGCTACGTAGACCTGATGCCCGCTGTGCAGGCGGCACCGTATATTATGCACACCACAATCAAAGAACAAGACGAGACGATATTGATCGCGACCAGAGAGTTGTGGGAGTATCTGCCGCCAGGACTCGTAGTTGATGTAGCACGCTCAGTGCGAGGAGATCTCATGCGGGCGGCACAGAAGCTTCGTGATCTTGCAATAGCCTATGGCTCAACAAGCAAGATCATGGTTATGATGATCAGCGTTGCAGACCTGAAGCGGCGGAACGAGCGCTCGCGGATGCATAGAGGACAAAGCATGTCTTGGTTCTCAATGCCCGTTGACGAATCAGGTTTCCCAGTTTCGACGCGCAGGGATAAGAAGATCAAGAGAGAAGGCCCGCTCGACTCGACCCTGCAGCGTCTCGAGGCCGAGGTGCCTGCTCCAACTGGCTTGATCTCGATCGTCTTCACAGACATCAAGAACTCGACACAGCTCTGGGAGACGTATCCCGAGGCTATGAGATCGGCTATCAAGCTCCACAACGAAGTTATGCGTCGCCAGCTCAGGATTATAGGCGGATTCGAAGTCAAGACGGAAGGAGATGCCTTTATGGTCTCTTTTCCCACAGCCACGTCGGCGCTGTTGTGGTGCTTTGCAGTTCAGATCCAGCTTCTAACAATTAACTGGCCCAACGAAATGCTCAATTCAGTAAACTGCCAGCCGACCTTTGACAGGGATAACAAGCTTATCTTCCGGGGTCTCTCGGTGCGAATGGGCATCCACTGGGGTGAACCCCTGGCCGAGCCTGATCCGGTCACTCGGCGTATGGATTACTACGGCCCAATGGTCAACAAGGCCAGTCGTATCTCGGCTGTTGCAGATGGCGGCCAAATTGCCGTCTCTTCGGATTTCATCTCGGAAATACAGCGCTGCCTAGAAACCTATCAGGAGTCTTCGGTCGCTAATGAGGATGGATTCGAGGATGACAACTTTGCAAAGGCCATTCGCAATGAGCTCCGCTCCCTGAGCAGCCAGGGTTTCGAAGTGAAGGACATGGGTGAGAAGAAGCTGAAAGGCCTCGAGAACCCCGAGTTTGTTTACTCCCTTTACCCACACGCCCTAGCAGGCAGAATTGACCAGCATACCGCGCACGAGAGGGCTCAGACCGTTGGCACGTTCGTTGTCGAGAAGCCGGCTGTGCTGAGCCCCGGCGGTGATCTATCCATCAACCCAGAGGATATATGGGCCCTCTGGCGGGTGGCGCTACGTCTCGAGATGCTGTGCAGCACTCTGGAGGAGTTTAGTGGCCGTGGGCTGCAACCGCCAGAGACAGAGCTTCTCGAGCGCATGAAGCAGAGGGGCGGTGAGGTGACAGAACGCTTCCTGGTTAATTTTATGGAGCATCAGGTTAGCCGGATCGAGGTATGTGAAGCCCTGCCCTGCCCCAAGTTCTTCGTGAAGTAATGGACGCTGGCTGACCCTTGACGTTTGCAGACCTGCATCTCTACCCTCGCAGTGCGTCACCTGGCGATTGGCGGCGGAACGATCACGCAGCTCAGTGACCTGCGAGCACCCATGTCTGTAGTCCTCTCCAGCGTTGCTGCGCAGTTGGCGGAGCTGCAGCAATACAAGGCTCGCTTTGGCGAGCTCGAGGAGATTGAGGATGACAGCGACACGGAGCAAGAGTGATTGACTCTATCATCATCACACCCCCTCACAACACCGCATAGGTATTATTATAATTGGTCCTGTTCCATTTCATCACGAATAGGTTATTCATGTATACCCTTGGGCATGCTGGGTTTTCATTTCCGGCGCAGAACGAATCTTTGCGTTTTGGATACATACTAGGGGGGCAAGCTTCATGATAACGGACGATATTTGGCTTTTGGGGCTAGCAAACAACCAACCCCTTTTCCCTTCCTCTCGCGCTACATACCATACCGCCATCACCCATCATACTATCCTATACCGAAAATTCAATATGCACAGAACCGATACCCCATAAACAAACTTTTTCAGGCAACCGCTCAAGACAACAAACGTCTTTTGTACTATTTGCCGATGGTTAGGGTCAGTATTGATTCATTTCAATTTTTCATGACGATGAAACCAAGAGGATGCTTATTCTCTTGTGATACGAATAGCAAACCAACAGGCAAGCAAAAAAAAAAAAAAAAAAAAAAAAAAGAACCCGGCTTTGATAATTGACGGATGGGACTGGCTTCCTGAAGGAGGGAAAGAATGCCGGGCAGATGGGTCGGGTGCATGATTTGGCCAAGTTTGAATGGTTGGGGGGGGGGGGGGGGGGGGGGGGGGGGGGGGGGGGGGGGGGGGGGGGGGGGGGGGGGGGGGGGGGGGGGGGGGGGGGGGGGGGGGGGGGGGGGGGGGGGGGGGGGGGGGGGGGGGGGGGGG